>JADRCD010233301.1:15681-33420 GCA_019843815.1 Montemys delectorum | reverse complement strand
CAGCAGAACTGTCAACTCTCAGCTTAGCTACCATGGAGGTAAAATCCTTTGGTGATGTGAGGGCCATTGAAGTACAGCCTTATTACAATGAAATCCAATGTCTAAAAATTGTTCTTATTTTGGGCTAGTACCACAGTAAGAGCCAAGATTTTAAGCTCTACTAAAAACAAAAGAAACAAACAACCAAAAAGACTTTATCTATTTATGTTCACTTAAAAAAAACTAGTAGTGATGTATTATTTTAAAATATACAGTTAATATGTTTCGAGTTATTTAAAATCTATATTGAGAAAAACGTATGTATTTTCAGTATTGCTGTAGACAAGCATCTACATAAGACTGTTCAATTGATTGTTGTTTTATATCAAACAACTTTTATAATACTCATTTTTATTGTTACAATATTTTATAAATTTAAAGAATATGACAAAATAAAAAAAAAGAAAGGTATTGCAGGTATTGAATGGGGTACTCTGGGAGAAGTTGGAATATAAAAGGGAAAGAAGAATGTGATGTAATTCTATTTACTTAAAATATGTTTTTAAATGTTAACAAATTCAGATAAACTGAAATTATGTATCTTTTCTCGTCACAATGCAATAAAACTTAAATCAATAAAAAAAGAACCTAAAAAAAAAAAGAGTTACCTTGGTTGTGGTATTTTATCATGGCAGTAGAAAAGTTATTAAGACATTTGTGGTTCCAAAATTTCAGTGATGGGCTGGCTTCATCACTTGGGTCTGCGTAAGCCTGAACGTCAAGATGATAAGCTCATGTAGTGTGGGAGGCTATCCAACTCATGCTTCATAGTGAGCAGATAAATAGGAAGGACCCAACGATGGAGTGTAAATTTCAAAGCCATACCTCCAGCATCATTTTTCCTCCAACCAGACCCTATCTCCTGAAGTTTGTGCCACAAACTGGGGACCAACCATTCAATAGATGAGTGCATGGAGGACACTTCACTATCAAAAACATAGTGCAGTAGAAATACTTCCTTAACCAACTGATCAAAAATTACCTTTGCCAGGACTAAAACTCACTAGCAACATTTCCCTGCCATTTTGCAGCACGAAGAAGAATTCAGCTTCCCTTCCACGGTCCTCTTACCCAGCGTACTAGCCTAAGTCTAATGATATAAATTGAAATTAGAGCATATTTTACGAAGTAACTGGTTATGCACTTCCATAGAGGGCTCTACACTCAAACACACACAGGCAGCATTAAGTGGACTTGGGAGTGGGTCATGAAGCTGGGAAGTTGGAAAGTGACAGAAGGCATGGGGGGAAGAATTGAAGAGGAGAGAATAGCAGGTGGGCTTAATCAAAGCACATTATATGTATGTATGAAATGATCAATTGAATTGTTTTAAATAAATGAAGAAAATGTCAGCATTGTAAGACTAGAAATTATTTATGTACCCTCCTTCCCTCCCTCCAGGATCTATCTGTTTTGAGTAAAAGCAAATTCATAAGACAAAATAGACACACCTTATGATCTTGGATTCGCTACCATTAGGAAATAAATCATTATATGAAATTAGTGCAATCTGAATAAAGGCTGTGGATTAAGTATTAAGTCAGTATTAAGTATCTGCCTTTGATAACAGTTCTCTGGTTATGTAAGACCATTTCTTGTTTTCGGGATATATACATGTTAACAGATTCATGGGGAAAAAAGCATCATGTCTAAAGTTTAGCTCTCAGTTCTTATACTGAATAGTTTAGTTTTTATGTAATTGAACTATATATTTACTTATATGTGCATAGAACATGCATTTCTTTTTTGCTAATTGTACTGGCTGGTTTTGTGTGTCAACTTGACAGAGACTAGAGTTATCACAGAGAAAGGAGTTTCAGTTGGGGAAGTGCCTCCATGAGATCCAGCTATAGGGCATTTTCTCAATTAGTAATCAAAGGGGGGAGGGCCCTTTGTGGGTAGTGCCATCCCTGGGCTGGTAGTCCCGGGTTCTATAAGAAAGCAAACTGAGCAAGCCAGGGGAAGCAAGCCAGTAAGAAACATCCCTCCATGGCCTCTGCATCAGCTCCTGTATCCTGACCTGCTTGAGTTCCAGTTCTGACCTCCTTTGGTGATGTAATTTGGAAGTGTAAGCTGAATAAACCCTTTCCTCCCCAACTTGCTTCTTGGTTATAATGTTTGTGCAGGAACAGAAACCCTGATTAAGACACTAATACAGCCCTTATATTTGATTTTACAGTCCACTATGACAATGGCATGCATTTACAACACTATCATTTCCCTTATTTGAAGATCTCTTTCTTAAAGAGTAATTTACAACTATCCATGCACGAATATCCCCTGAATCAAATTCTGAATAGAATCATTTTTAAGCATTCACTTTAGCAATATGCACAAATGATAAACTACCATAGCAATAGGGTTGGCCATTCTTGCACAGGAGTGGAGAAATTCTCTAGGACCAGACATAGGTAGTAATTGCCAGTCTCAAAGTTTTCAGGAGTGGCATTCTGCCTGCTCTCTTAATATTGAGCTAAAATCCCCAACATATCTCGCCCCAGTCCTTTCCTCAATATCATATCTTGCTATTCTCCATTATTTTCTGCAACAATAAGGGCATTTTGATGATCTCAGAATGTCTCGCTCTCCTTTTCCTGCAACCATAGGATGTCTTGATAATCACAGAATTCAGCAGACGAATTCTTGCCAGGGCATACCTTAGTCTCTGTACCTGGGAGGCATCACACTCTTACATCTTCATGCCTCATTCCCTCATCACCTCCACATCTTTTCTCAAAAATGTGACCCTCACGAGGTGCATGCCTTGACCTCGTCAATTCCATTCAAATCCTTTTCTTCCCTGGTATTGTTTTTCCTGCTGTGATGGTTTTCCATAGCATTTACTACCTTCTAACACATTCTAACTTACTTATTTCCCTTATTTCTTAATTTTTCCCTCACTAGAATATAAAGTCCATGAATTTTTGGTCTATTTTATTCACTGCTGAATTCCCAGCAGATCTGGGTATACCATAGGGATAAGTACCAAGGAAAACGACAAAGAGCAGTCCATAGCATTCAGAACCTGGCTGTCACAAAAAGACTGTGTCCTTCGTGAGTTAGACATAAGCAATCTTACAGGACACCAGACATAGACAGGTATTGTGTGGCAATTTCCTTATAAAATAAAATTTTCTATGAAGGAGGGAAGCTCTTTAAGACCAAGGGTGTTCTAAAGAGAGGTGAAATATTCCATCCTGCCAGGAACTCCCTTAAACCCCAAAAAGTAAACAAGTCAAGAAATCCCTGACCAGATTCACCAGGCCCCTCAATCCTCAAGTCTGTATGTAAGCAGGAAGGGCTTGTGGGAGACATTCCCAGCCAAACATAACAGCCTTGAAGAGGCTTAGACCAGCCAGTCTGCTTGGAAGAAGCAAAGACCTGAGCTATCTGGAACAGGCTCAGACCAAGTGAGTTACCTGGAAGAAATAAATACTCTCCAATCTGCACAAGTGCCTGCAAGCTAAGCACTGAGTTACAGGTTGGTAGCTTCCATGAGCCAGCAGCCATGCTAGGGTGGGCTTTGGTTGATGTACTTGTCTTTGTCACCTCTAGTCTAAGCCTATAAGTAACCTAACAAATTAATTAATTCACTAAGCTGGACTTTGGCCGGTATCCTGACTTTGGTCAATTATTGATTCTTTATCTGGAGTGAGTGGATGTTTGTCAACATCTTCCCTGGGAAGAGTGTCATATAGCAACAGGTCACTCAGACACCAGAGGATGATTAGACAAAGCAAGACCATCTCATTCTTCTAAGCTCAAACAAAGCAGTCTGATTGTCACCCACAATATACCAAATACCACCTGTTTTGAGACAGAAGAGGGAGTGTTATCTTTACAGATAACAGCATTATCCTTTGAGTCTGCCTCTCTGATTCATTTACATTCAATCATTGGAAGCAAAAGCCCTTCTCACATTCAGCCTAAAACAAGTCTATCTCCCATAGACTTTCTACAAATCACCAACCCCAAACCCAAATTCTATAATAGGATCCTTCTAATTCCTTCTTGTTGAGATACCCTATGTGGTGATTTGAATGAGGATGGGCTCCAGGGAACATATACTTAAATTCTTGGTCCAAAGTTGGTGGCACAGTTTTGAAAGGATTAGGAGGTATAGCTTTGTTGAAAGAGGTTTGTCACTGGGAGTTGGCTTTGAGATTTCAAAAGTCCATGGCATTCCCCAGTGGCTTGTTTCTCTCTCTCTCTCTCTCTCTCTCTCTCTCTCTCTCTCTCTCTCTCTCTCTCTCTCTCTCTCTCTTTCTCTCTGCCTCCTGCTTGTTGGTCAAATGTAAGCTCTCAGCTACTTCTCCAGCACCTTGCCTGCCTGTCAGGTGCTATGTTCCCATCATGACAGTCATGGTCTCAACCCCTGAAACTGTAAGAAAACCTCTAATTGTAAATGTTAATTCTAATACAAACGTATGCAGTAAAATAATACAGCAGCTGTTTTTCTTTATCCTAGCTAATTCTCCAATAATGACACAGAGAGACCAAGATCTATGTAATCAAGCTTTACAGCAATACCTAGGCAGTCATTGATTTACACTGTAATCCTCTAAGCTCATCTGGCTACCTCCCAGCCAAAATCTCTATAATACTTGCATTTAGAGCCTTCCATGCTCTAGCTGAACTCTCATGATGTCTGCCTCAATCTGTTACTCTTCTCCCTCTCTCCCTCCCCTGGCTGATGGAAGTCTTGTCCTATTCTCTCTTCTACCCAGCCATTGTGTGATCAACTTTTACTGACAAGGCAGAGGATAAATGGTAAGCACTGTTTACACAAACTTGAGACAGGGGATTCTTCACATAAGCATTACCATGCCATATCTGGATTGAAACCAGATATGATGGCAGAAAAAAAAATCAACATTTGAATAACACAAGGATAAACTTTACATAGTGTACAATAATATTATGCCTACATCTAATTAAATGCTTCTTTCATAAGTTGCTTTGGTCATGGTGTCTCTTCACAGCAATAGAAAAGTTTCAAAGATACCCTAAGTTGTATGTCATCCCACACTGCAACAAATCATAAAGACAATTTGTCCAACTGCAGGTGACCTTTGGTTAAAGAGCACTGACAGTGGGCATTTTGGAAGTAAGGGGAGATCTTAGAAAGACAGGGCAGCTGTCTCCTAGGCACCACTTAGGACATGTGGCTACTGACGTGTCTTTATTCTCTAATACAAATAGCATGGTTGATAGTCAGTAGCCCCCTTTATATATCATATATGTAGTGAGTTGGCCTGGCGCTGCTTATATTCTAATGCTTATATTCTAAGACCTGGTTGTCCCAGAGATGAGAGAATTTCCACATAGAACCAAGAGACACTGTGCGACTTTGCCCCTAGGTTATTTCTGGTTGCTAAAGATGCCAACAGCCAATAGGTCAGCAGAAGACACATAGGTGGAGTTTAGGTTTCCTAGGCTTGGAGTTGGAGGAGAACCATGAGGAGAAGAAGGGCTAGGAGAAGGAAGGAAAAGCCGCAGTGGGTCAGGAGTCAAGAAAACATGGCCCCGAGAGCTGGCCAATAGGAGTTATGAGCAGCCCAGATGAAACATAATAGGTAGTAACTGGGGTTATTGATAGGAATGTAGATTCTAATAGCAAAGAGGAAAGATACCTGTGCAGCTTCTAGTGCTGCTTAAGGCTTATTGTAAATATAAAGGTCATGTGTGGTTTTTATCCGGGAACTAAATGGTCAACGGCAGGGTAGAAACCCCGGATTGGGATTAAAAATTTCTACCGCAAATATAGTCAATAACACCCTTTTGATGTAATTCAGACAAGATGGGGATCTCCTATGTCAAGGCAGAAATCCTGTTATATAACTTAAAGAAAGCCACTCCAAAGGTGGAAGGTGAACTAACTATAATATACCTAAGGACAACATGAAGAAACAGGAGAAGTAGATGTCCCCTTGACGAGCTATGCATGTGCCTATATAACATGGAAGCACCCACTCTGTGGTTGTGCACGAGCTGTCACTGCAGAGCCTGACAACTCTCTGCCTTCCAACTCAGAAAGCTTCTCTCTTTCCATCTCCCTTCGCCTGAAATCCTAAGTGCCTGCTGGCCCCCTAAGCCCAAGGTTTTCTCTATCTCCCTCTGTCTCTCTGTATCTCTGCCTCTCTGTCTCTATCTCACTCTCCCCTCTTTCTGAAACAACCCCTACACACACACACACACACACACACACACACACACACACACACACACACTCACTCACACAGGGCAGCTGCACACACAGCTCTACTGCTAAGCCTGTCTACTCTCTGACTTCCAACTCAAAGCATCTCACTTTCCCCCTCACCCCTCTTTCCATCTCCCTCGGTCCCCCTCACCCCTCTTTCCGTCTCCCTTGGCCACGCAGTTGCAGGCATTCTCAGCTCGCTTACCCTGTGGTTTTCTCTCCCTAACTCTAATGAATCACCTTTGCATTCCAATATGCACGTATAGATGATTTCATCTACAAGATCAAGAATCTGCAAAAATGGACTCTGTGTATGACAGTAATGGAAGGGAAGCAAGGAGGGAAGGAGAGATCAGAAAGGAAAAAATTTTCATATGAACATAATGTTTCAAATGCAAAATTGACTAATTAGATGTATTGCCATTTATTCCAGCATTGTGAATTCTCAATTTAATGGGGACTCCAAGTGTTCTGTCTCCTCATAATAGCCATTCTTGCTGCAAGTTAGTTTTGACCCAAGCGCTCTCTTAAAGCTAAGAGTTAACAAATCTACTCAAAGACTAAACCCAAAGATGCCTAGCCAGTTATTCTGCATATAAAGGCATCCTGGCTTTTCCTTTATCTGATATGATCAATATTTTCCAGTGAGCAAACATTTCACAGAGTAAATACTACTTCAGGCTGGAGTTTGGTAAACAGCCTGAGGGGCCTGCCACCTTCTCACCTTCTGCCACCTTCAAAGTCTGGTAAAACCGCACCTCCACAATCTATGATCTACACTTAGAACTGGTGATCTTCGATTGTAATGGCAGAATGGGACAAGGACATCTGAAGGAGACTTATTTGGATTATTATGATGTACCTTCCAGATGCTGTCCCCACACTATGAGGGCTATGACGAGGTAAAAAACCATTGTTCAAGTTAATAACTCCGAATGTAAATGAAGACCATGGTATGCCCTCGGGTCTGGCTACTCCTTATTGGATTTATACTTTATTTGTGGATGAAAAACGAACATGTGAAAAATGACTTTAATTTGCCTCAGCTACACCAAAGAAAGGACTTTGTTTTCTAAGCTCTGAGAACATATCCTGTTTCTCTCTCCTTAATCCTTCCTTGGCAGACAAATACAAATACAAACACAAATGCGAGCAACCCGTGCTCATGACCAGCTCAAACGGATCCCTTAGGGTAGGAGAGGATATAACCCTCCAAGAGCTGATGACAGCCACTCCACCCTCAGGATAAACCTAGGAGTTGTCCCACCACACTTAAGGGGAAAGTAAGCTGAATGGGTACACTGAAGCCCTTTCAGGAGGTCACCCACTGACTTGTTGCCCTCTCTCAGGTTCTGTGTCTCGTTGTCATAAAAAGCAAACAGGTTCTCTGCAACTTGGCAGTCTACAACAATGAGTTAGAAAACTAATAGAGGACAGACAGAACGGAGACAGCTGAGCAAATACTACCGACTGACAAATAATAGCATTATTATCGTGTATAAGCACAGGAAGCACCTAACCTTAACTGGGGATGCTGGCCGGGAACCTGGAGGAACATGTGCTCAGACGGGATAAGGCCACTGAGAATTCACAGCCTTTCCCCCACAACTAAACATCATTCAAGGCAACAGGCTGACCAAACAAATCTGATTTTCCCATAGTCCTGGCCCTACTCTGAAAATGTCAAGTTTACCCAGGAAGTCAAGGTCCTGTTAGCATTTTCAAAACAGGTCAGTTATTCATTGCTGGCTAATGATAAAAGCTCTACCAACTGTAGACCTTCCCAAATCAAGGGGCTAAAATGAATTTCCACCCCTTACAAACAATCTTTAAGAAATAGTTGTTAGCATAGTACCATTAGTTAAACATGACACAATATAGGAAACGCTTTCTCTCTGAATTTGGGCACTGTACACCAGACAAGTACACCTATTGGTCAACATTATCTAGCATTGGTTGAGGGCAATACCAATACAAGGAGTCATACAAATGGTGTCTGACCTTAGCAAGTTTAAATCAATTTAGCGGAACATCTGAGGGATATTCAGAGAAATAACTAGGAATGAAGAAAGAGGTAGTTGTAAAAGTCTCAGCAAAGAAGAGGATGCATGTAAAATTGAGAAGGATGCCAAGCTTGAGACAGAGAACAAGTTAAGGTCATTAGGAAGAAGGTAAAGGGACCGGCAAGCACAGGGGACTGTATTCATGTAGAAATCTGCAAGGCGGATGAAAAGAAACAGAACTCCATCTGTGTAGCCGCTAGCCAGGGCTCTGCCAGCATAAAGCACTCCGTAAAAACAGTAAGTGAGGGCCCGGAGAGATGGCTCAGAGGTTAAGAGTACTGGCTGCTCTTCCAGAGGTCCTTAGTTCAATTTCCAGCAACCACATGGTGGTTTCAAACCATCTGGAATGAGATCTAATGCCCTCTTCTGGTGTGCATGAAAACAGCAGACTCACATACATTAAATAAATAAATGAATCTTTAAAATATTTTTTAAAAAAATAAGTAGGGGGAAAAAAAAGGTTGAGCCTCCACTAAGCAGTGAGCCCTCCCCCGTCTGAGTCATTCAATAACCACTGTTTCCTGCGTGGAAAGCAGAACCGTCTCCCCCAAGAGAGAACTTTGAACACAGATTCCTAGTTTATACGTGAAGGAAGTTCTAAATATTTCGATTCTGTTAAAAGACAGGCTGATGAAAATTTCAAACTGATATATGAAAGGGGTGTTTAAGGAAACACAGCCATTGTCTGTGTCTTAGGTTTGAGAGGAAGGAGATTGGCATTGGTGAAAATGACTACTAGGATTCAGGTGCATCCAGGGGAGAGAAAATGAGGAGCAATAAGGGAGTTTCTAGGGAGAAAGAGAAAAAGGAGAGTCATACAACACTAGGAGAAATTCGATAATATGAAGTAATATGAAGTAACACAACACAATGGAAAAATAGTTAAATGCCATAAGAAAGCCTGCTGCTGGGAAATGAAAAGCACACTTTAACAGTAATTACATGGCTCAAAAGGACTAGACTTGATAATAAGTAAGATAAAAGGTAGGAAAATAAACCATATTTTATTCTCTAGTTTCAAAACAGTGGATGCTAGGGTTCCTGTTGCTGCAATGAAACACCATAACCAAAGGAAAGTTGGGGAGGAAAGGGTTTATTTGGCTCACACTTCCATATCACTGTTCATCACTGAAGGAGAGAAATCTGGACAGGAACACAAACAAGGAAGGAACCTGGAGGCAGGAGCTGATGAAGAGGCCATAGAATAGGGCTGCTTACTGGCTTGCTCTTCAGGGCTTGTTCAGCCTGCTTTCTTATAGAACTCAGGAATACCAGTCCATGGATAGCACTACCCACAACGAGCTGGGCTCTCCTCAATCGATTACTAATTAAGAAAATGCATTGTAGGCCTGTCTGCAGCCTGATTTTATGGAGGCATTTTCTCTCCCCCACTTCTTTAAACTTTTTACTGGTTCTTTAGGAATTTCACATCATGCACCCCAATCCTACTCATACCTGCCCTCCACCCTTGTTACTGCCTCTCCCAACAAAGGAGAAAAATTTTCATTGTGGTAGCTGTAGTATGTCACAGTGTGTCCCACAGTATATCCTTTTGTCCACACTTCTTTGCTTGCAAATGTTCATTGCAATGAGTCGTTGGTCTGGTTTGAGGCCTCTGGCTTCTGCTATACCATCAATACTGGAATTTCACTGAGACTCCTTTCAGACATTTAGTTGTTACCCTGTGTCAGGCAGATCCTGTAGTTTTGGATCTGTAGAACTGGTCCCTTCTTGTACTCCAGCAGTTCATTGATGGGATAGATGTTGGAGTGGGTGAATTCAAAGACCTGGTTCTGGGCCTGAGAGGTGTCTGAGTTGGTCAGCCTGCCAGCTCTCCTGCACCATCACCACCTAGGTGAGCTCTCCTGTCTTGCCCTGGCTGGTCCATCCAGTATTGCAGCCAGCAAAGGACAAAGCCAGGTCTCCTACTCGAATGCCCTTGGGTCTGGGTCATCCACACCCATGCTGCCCAGGTGAAGTGCAGGGCCCTCTTTTCGAAGTGTTGCAACTGGTGAGGGACAGGGACAGTTCTCTCACTCTTGTGACTCCAGAGCCAGCTCTTCCAACTGCCATAGGTATCTAGGGATGGGAGGGGAGGATGGCATTCCCTATCCATGCCACCACACAGCAAACAACAGTAGGAGCCAGCTCTCCCACACTCTTGCCCTCAGTCTTGCCCGAAATCTTTATTGGGTGTGTGTGTGTGTGTGTGTGTGTGTGTGTGTGTGTGTGTGTGTGTGTGTGTGTATCCAGATTGTTAGTAAAGAAACTGCCAACATTGACCACTCCATGATAAGGTTAAGGTTTTAATTGTCTATATGAGCAGGAAAACAGCCAGGCACATTTAGAAGAGTCCAGAACAGAAAGGAAAGTAGGCTGAGCATAGCCTGAGCTAGGAAAGCAGGAGAGAGGGAGAGAATCTTGGAGATAGCAAGAGATAGCATACTGGGAGAATAATAAGGGAGCGCCTGCAGGAAGAGTAGAGAAAGGTGAGCTATGAGGAGGGAGGATGAGTAGTTTCTGGAAGGGAATGGCCAAGAGACCAATGAAGGGGCTTTGAAATGTCTAGCAAGTACTTGTTGGCAGAGACCGAGGGAGCTTGGAGGCTGGCATGGACTTTACTCCACAGCCACAGGTCCATGTCAACAGACAGCCATATGTCACTTCTGCCAGGGGAAAGAGAAATGACTCCTTTGGGCAGATGGGAAGTAATTCCACAAGTTTCTGGAGAATGCTGGCTTTTATCAAACCACAAGAAGTCCACCTGTAGTCCAGTGTGAGCACATTTCTGAGTATTCAGACACCCTGAGATCTAATATGGAGGACCTTAGCTCCATCCTTCAGAACCCAGGTTTTTAAGAAGCAGGCACAACGGCATGAACCTGGAACCCCATCACTGTGGAAGAGCAGACCGGAGAATCCTTGGGACTTCCTAGTCAAACCAGTCTGGGTTTGCCTAGATGAGTCAACAGGGTCCATATTGAGACCTTGCCTCAAAAAATAATGTGGAGATCAATTGAGAACAAACCCTGACATTAACCTCCATCCTGTACACCTTTATACACACACACACACACACACACACACACACACACACACGCACACACACACACAATCATGGGAGTGGGGTGAGGGAGAGCTTTTCCTCATCCCCTCTGATGCAAACGTACAGCAGCTAATTTTTAACATCTGCCAAAATAGATAGAAAACAAGTGTTCAGAGAAGTCAAGACATTGAAACAGGAAGGACTTTCCCCTAAACCCCTGCTGAGTTCTTTGGTTTAGAACCAACTGTACGCAGTGTTGGGAAATAAATCTTAGAAGGACTCAGTTTAATTAAGAAGATTGAAAAGCATCAAGATACTGCCCTACGACTCAAAGGGATTGGGTGTGCATCAGTACTTACTACACAACCATTGCGATCCCTGAAATGCCTTGGCCCTCACCCCTGTGGCCACACAAATCGTCTAAACTCTTTTCTGTGGTCAAGAGAACATTGCAATATTTCACTACAGAAGAATGAGGACCGGTGTTTGAAGGGTTTGGGAGAGCTGGTGGAACATTTACTAGGTGGCTAGTTGATATGGAAGCCTTAGTGAAAATGATCACAGGAGCTGAACTAATCTTCACTGGGAGAAATTTCTTCCCTTTTGTTTTATTAGGGAAATGACAAGCGGCATTTTCTTGTACTGCAGGCTCTGTAAATTTCAGGTATTGCTTTACCTAAGCTTTTTTTAAGACTTAAGTATTTTTCAACTAAATATTTGAAATTTTCAGTTCAGCTATTGCTTATTTCTCAGTGTTCACACCATGTCGAATTCAAATTCTCAAAATAATTACAGAGAAATACTTAGCAGCCTTACAAGTTTGATATCTGTTCCTTGATATTTATTCTGGTTCAAACGCAAGAGTCCCGCGAATCCATTCCCTTGATTATCTAAGCCCATCCTCAGCCACCTGCGGCTTCTAACCTTACTTTTTGCTAAACTGCATCTCCCAAGAGCGTCTGCAGAGAAAGATCTAGTGCATTGCATGGTGGGAGTTGTAGTCCTGGATGAGGGTTCCCCGCCTTCGAGCCCTTGCCTCACGAGCTGACTCAGGCACTACCAATTAGCTGGGGCCATGTCGGTGAGGCCGTGGTCCAACCGGGAAAGCTGGTATGAGAACTGTACACAGGGGTTGGCTAAAAAATGACATGGGGGGCGTGACGATATGCGGGGCGGGGCGATCACGGCCATTGGCCAAGGAGGCCGGAGCGGCGGGCGCGGATTGGCTGCGCTCTGGGCCAGGGAGGCCTGGGAAGGGGCGAAGAAGGAACCTGAGCAGGAAGAGCGGCTGCGAGGCGGCGGCGCAGAGACAGCGGCTGAGTTGGTCGCGGCGACGGCGAAGGCGAGGGCTCTCGACCTTCGAGAGCAGGATGCAGATCCGCGTCGGGCTGTCGTTGCTGCTCTGCGCGGTGCTCCTGGGCTCGGCAGCCGCGACCTCGGGTCAGTATCGAGCCTCGGGCAGCAGGCCCGGAGCCACCGCCCCCCGACCGCGGTTCACAGACAGGGCCACGGGACTCAGCGGTCTCGGGCACTCCTCGCCCTGACTGTCACTCGCTCTTGCCTTAGGCATCGGTTAGCCTGGGCCGAACAGGGAGCTTAGGCAGCTGGACATAAGGAAGGGCTGGTCACCCTGCCCACACCTCTCCCACGCAGCAAACTTTAGGTGACTTCTGACGAATTAGGAATTAACTGATGATTCCCGACGGCTGGCTTAGACCCTACAAGATTCCTCTGCCTTCACGTAGGTAATGTGTGCACAGACTCTGGGACACGCTGGGGTTTGCAGTTGACATACCTGGAGCTGTCACTTTTGTGCAGAGCAGGGTTCATCGGGACTAGGATGTTGACAGTGGAGGGATTGCTCAACACCTGATCTGTTAGTCTGGTTTGTAAAAGAAAAAACCTCTGATATAATTGTAGTCACTTGTTCCCCGTCCTGGGGAAAATGTGACCTCTGCCACGGTGTCCACGGTGTTTGAGTTTGTAGATAGTGATTTTATTTATGAGTTTTGAGAAAGACTTGGTTCTTTCAAAAGTAATAGGAAATAACGTTACCCTTTTCTGTAGCTGCAAAAGGCCATGTGCTTTTAAATTGATTCTCCGGCTAGCTGACTTACATTAACCTCTTTGCAAAGGATTTTCTTTATTTTTTTTTAATGTTTTGATCTGCCTATATCAGAAAGTTTACTGTCTTAGAAATGTTTATTTTAAACGTACTTAGAATGTTTTAGCTTTAATAGACATTGACTACTGTAAGACTTTGAGATTTTAATCAGTCTCAGTTAACAAGACAGCTGTTGGGTGGCTTTACACTTTTTTCTGGAACACTGCAAAAACATAAATGTCAACTTTTTTTTTAACAACGAATTTTCCCAGATGGTTATTGGAATCCCCAGATCCTCTGTTCTAGTTGTAAATGAAAGTCATAAGGTCATCCTACTTATAAAATAAAGAGAGACCAAAATTCTGTCTCCAGTGTGTTTGGGGAGACACCCTTTCAAAAGTGGCAAGCATATGGTAATCACTGTACTGCCAGCATTATGCCTGAGGGCCATTCTGTTTCATTTGAAATGATAGTTTGTGTTGAAGAGAAGTTCTTTAAAGACTATATGATACTTGACTTCCGCAGAAATTCTAGCAGATATTGTTCAAAAGAAGTATGAAGTGGAGCTGCCCATGCCTTGGGTCGAGTACCTGATGGACTGAGTTCCTCTTGGGGTTTTGCTAAGAATACAGTGTTAGATCTAGAAGAATACCACATACCCATATATAACCGAGCTCTGTGATTCTTCACGCTAAAGCTTGAAGATTCCAGTAATTAAATAGCATAGCATGCATCCCTCTGGAATTTCCATTTGCAGAGTTTAATGTTCAAACACAACAGTTTTTCCTGTGTCTTCCATCGACTCTGTTGCATGTACTTTGAGCTCTGGACAGTAGAGACAGTCACCAGTTGATTGTAAGTATTTTAGTTATTCTAAAATACTTAGCACTCAAGTGTTAAATCTTAGGGTTATATTAGTATAAGTGGAGTACAGAGTTTTAAGAAATGTCTGCTCAGATTTCTGTCACAGCCACAGCCATGCCAAAGCATTTCTCTGGTACAGAAATAAACTTAGCCCGAACTACAGTAACAAAAATGCGTGATGTGAGTGCAAAGGCCAGTGGACCCTGTTCATCCACAAGTTCCACATTATCAGATTCAGGCATCCTTGGGGTTATTAAATTGTTCTATACATGCGTGGACTTTTTATTTCCATTCTTATTTCCTAAACAATATAATAACTGGTTAGCATTACCCTCTAAGAAGGGACGGACGAGATCTGTAAATAGTGTTCTACTTTATATTTTGCAGTCCTTGGGTCTGGGTACCCTAGGGTTAGGACATCATGGTGTGTCCTGGAACCAGAATAGTTCTATTCTGCTTACTCGAAGTTCAAATGTCATATCTGATACAGAGCTTTATAAATTAAAGGCTTGGATTTTTCAGCTCTCCATGCCTTGCATTCAGTTGCTTATTTTTAACCTCACTTTTGAGATTTAGATTTAAAACTTTGCTCTTAATAAAAGTCATATTTTGTTGTAATTTTGTGTTTAATATTAAGCTTATCCAAGGCAGGTTGAACTTATAACCGCGTCACTGATGGTAAACATCATTTAATATGTTGGCTTAGCAACATGTAAAACCATGATAGCTGTATTAAAATTGCTTTTTTTTCTTGTAAATGAATAAATTGAGAGGAGGGCATGCACACACACACATCATCTCTGTAATTTTCTCAAGATAACAGTAAAGGGGTGTTCATTTTTCTCACTCAGAAACACAGGCCTTGTTGGAGCTGGGAGTATTCCCTATTGGATGCGCTCACTGGGGCTGCCTGGGTTCAATCCAGGGACAGAATGGGGAGAGACTGAGAGTGATTAGGAGAATGAGTGTCACAGTCTTCACATTAGCTACACTGCCAGGTATTTGAGGCAAGTTATCTTAACATGTAAGTTCAGAGAGCAGCTTCTGGATTAGTGAGGATGTTTCATTTCCTGGTTTTACTTGTTCCTTATAAATAACATCATTGTGAATCAACAGACATGTGTTCATATTCCCTTTTGACAGTCTAAGACAATAGAGGCTGAGCAAGATTTCCATACTGAACCATGTGTGTCCAAATAAGTATGTGAGAAAGCCAGGTTGTAACTTTCTAAACGTCAGATTCGGGGTGACTTATGGTCAGGGGTTTCCTAGGACCTTTCCCTGTCAAACAAAGCAGAAGGCAGGGTGGCCATTCTTCTCGCTAACCTCACTGTTCCTTGTGTTTGGAGCTGGACTAGCCTAGTTAATAGACATGACACATAGCAAAATGAGTTTGTAATGACCACCTATCCCTGACAGAATAGCCATGCTCATGTGCAGTTCTCTAAGCTAGCTTATCAAAAATAAAAATGGATTTTTTTTTTCAAGGAAAGGAGTACAGTTAGTTAAAGTAGTTTGACAAGTAGTTGTATTTAGATGTAATACTCATAAGTAAGGAATTTGGAACTCGAATATTTTTGCATTTTTTTTCTTCTTGCTTTGTATCTGTAGTTGATAAAAAAACATAATGCCTTATTCAGTCACTGCATTGTGCCTTCAGCTTATGCACAATTGCAATGTCTTTTCTTTCACTTGAAAACTACATTCAGAAGTAGTTAAAGAGTCTCTTAGCAGCAGCTTTTTAAAAAGGTGACATGTGCAACTATCAGCTGGAAAGAGAACACAGCTCCTCCTTAAAGCCACTGCTTGTAGTAGGCTTTCCAGTTTAGTAACTGAGAAAGAATTCTTTTGTTGACCAAGGCGCCTCAGTCTGTGCTTCTAGTGTGTGAGGAAAGCATGATGCAATGCATATGAAACCACCCTGTTGTCACAGTCCTTTCTCCTGGAGTTCAGCAACACGTTTGCTCCTCCGGTGCCTCATGGACTTCTGTGTTTCACTAAAATGTGTATCATTTATATTTATGTATAGGTATCAGTATATTTACTGTACATTATTTACTTGCCAGCTGTCTGTGACTTAGTGATTTGCACATGCTGCTAGTCAAAAAGCTCAGTGTATAGGGACATATCCTATATGAATTTGCACTGTTGGTGCCTGCTCTATAAGCTGAGTGTTTGGTGTCTGTGCCTAACAAATTATGTTTGTACATACAACATTGATAGAAAATAGGGATGGATTTCTGTCCTTTAGCAGTGACTTACTGAGGATAGTATGTTAACCATTTAGATCTTCAGAAGGTTAGGAGGTAGCACGGTGGTTAATTCATGGACCACTACCAAACACCGTGGGCACTGTGGGTACCTTACTACCCACCACCATCTCTAACCTTCATAAGTAAAACATTGCGAAGGTCCTCTTAAAGCAAGTGAATCTAGACAGTAGCTATATTCTACTTTTTTTTTTTAAAATTGGAAGCACATATGTGGCAAAACATCACTGGGAGACTTATTTTTCACAGATATGCAAAACAAGAACTGCAGTTAAGTGTACAGAGCTTAGTCCCTTATGTTACCACCATCTGAAACAAAAAATTAATACATTTTCCAGTAAGAAGCAGTTTTATAGAATTTTCTGGTAAATTTCTCATAGTTTAAGGACAAGGGACTAAATGCCCCATGCAGGATTATATCAGAGCATTTGAAGAAAAAGAAGAAGGAAACAGAAGATCATGTGATTATGTTGTTTCTTTACATTGGCAAGGACTACAAAAGTCAAATGCTTGCACCTGGCTTAAGTTGTTGCCTGTTTCTATAGGGGCGGGGGACAACAACCACTAAGACTAGTGAAAACAGCCAAAAAACATGGAAAGGACAATAGAAAACTGTTTCTTGAGAAAACTAAGCTACCTGTGTGCATTTGGAAGCAAGCTGTGAATAATGGCTGGGACCTTTGTTTTGTTTTTTTGTTGTTGTTGTTTTGTTTTGTCTTGAAACAGCATTTCCCTGTGTACCCAGGCTGTCCTGGAACTCACTCTGTAGTTCCAGGCTGTCCTTGAACTCAGAGATCTACCTGCTTCTGCCTCCCCAGTGCTGGGATTAAAGATGTGTACACCACCACCACTAGCTTGATTTTTTAAAAAAAAAAAAAAAAACATAAACTATTGGTTTCTTTTTCCTGAGGTAATTATTTTATGTATACGAGTGTTTTGTTTGCATGTACATCTGTGCAGCATGTGTATTCCTGGTGCCCGTGGAGGCCAGGAAAGGGTGTCAGAGTCCTATGAACTGAAACCACAGACTGCTGTGAGCTACTGTGTGGTGCTGGGAACTGAACCTGAGTCCTCCAGAAGGACAGCTAGTGCTCTTAGCCACTGAATCATCTATACACACACACACACACACACACACACACACACACACA
>JADRCD010233301.1:0-15281 GCA_019843815.1 Montemys delectorum | reverse complement strand
ACACACACACACACACACACACACACACACACACACAAGGGGGGGTGGGGAGAAGGAGAGGGAGAGGGCTGTCTAAGCCCCAGCCCTCATCTGGCCTCCATGGGCACCCACATAAACATGGCATAAACTTACACAGACACAAAGAAGCAATTGCTTTAGTAAACAGCTCTCATATAAGTAACACATGATAGTTCAGTGCTACATTTGACCTGTATCTGGTATCCCTTTAGCAAAGTAGGACACAAATTTAAGTGTCTTTGTCTAAATCTATTTTTAAGCCTGCTGAATAATAATAACAATTATTAATTGTTCCTATCCTATTGTATTAGTGGAACGACAAAATCCTGAAATAGCCTGTGCTAACCCAAGAGCCTCAGCAGAGAAACGGAAGAGCTGAAAACCTGGAATGTGACGAGAAAGCTTCATTTTTGTAAACTGAGTCTGAAGGAGAGGCTGGTGTGGGGGTGAGAAGAGCAGGCAGCCCCTGGCTTTCCTATGTAGAAAAAGAAGGGACAGTTTTCCCCTTAATGTCTTATGAGATTATTGAATGTAATCAATTTTTAAATACTTCTAGGTTCATTTATTATGCAGTGACTGGTCGTATCTGATGTGTATTTGTTCTCCCTTCGAGTTTTTCACATATAACTCCTAAATACCTGGACTCCTGAGTAGAGCACATGATGTCTTTTGTGTGCTTTCTTAACATTTATAGTTCCCAACAATATAAAAGATAATTTATCTTAAAATTTCTTTGCAGATGACAAAACTAACCAGGATGAATCCTTAGATTCCAAGGTAAGTACTAAGATTTGCACTGAACAAATTAAAACAGGAGTTGTGTACCTTAGAAAGGACATACTAATATTGAGTAATACAATTCAATTAAAAAAATGAAATGATACCAGTATTTTAGCTCTTCGGCCTTAAAAAAAAAAAATCTCTGACCTATATAAGAGCAAGTAAGCATTTCCCTAAGGAGTGCTGGCTGTTAGGGCCAGTTCCAACTTAATGTGCTGTGTGGATGATGGACATTCACATAAGAGAGCTTTACGACAGCACGCTTAGTGCCCAAAAGAAGATTGAATTTATTCCCCTTTCCCCTCAAAGTCTTATGTAGCTCAGGCTGGCCTCAAACTCACTGTGTAGCTGAGAGTTGCCTAAAAGTTCGCATTCTCCTGTCTCCTCCCAAGTACTGACATTTTAGATGTGCACCACCCTGCCCACTTCTATCAATTTTTTTTTTTTAAATTTTTGAGGCAAGGTCTCACTATGTTGTCTTGGCTGACCTAGAACTCACTGTGTAGACCAAGTTGGCCTTGAACTTAACAGAGATTCATGCCTCTGCCTCCCAAATATTAGGATTAAGAGTAAACATCACCATGCCCAGTTGTAAAGTTTCTAGTCTCTTTAATTTTGAAGGCCTAACCTGTGCCATTTGTTTATGTAATGTTTTTAATCAAATGAGGAAATGTACATGCTCACAGGTTGCATTAGTATAGCTGATTCTCATATCCAAGGAGACCTGCTAGTTGTTAATACTGATCTCTAGATTAGATGGACTAGAGATAAGAACAGGAAGTCCTAATACAGAATTACCAAGGGCAAGTGTAAAGTAGGATGAGTACATGTAAAAGAGGGACATAATCCAGACTGTGACGATTACAGAAGGCTTGTGGGAAGGTGACATGTGAGTTGAAGTGTAAAGCTAGTCAGTTGGTTAAGACCTGACTCTGATAAGTGCGTCAGAGTCTGTAATCAGGAGCTGAAGGAGACACCTGTAGGCACTTGTCAAAGCAGGGGTCAGATTGGGTTGGAGGGAGCCTTGCCTCAGCTGATGAGTAACAAATGCCTTTTTATATTCTCAGAGTTCTCTGCCCACAGATGAGTCAGTGAAGGACCACACCACCACAGGCAGAGTGGTTGCTGGCCAGATATTTGTTGATTCTGAGGAGTCAGAGGTGGAATCCCTTCTTCAGGACGAGGAAGATAGCTCCAAGACCCAGGAGGAAGTCAGTGTCACAGAAGAGATCAGCTTTTTAGACTCTCCAAATCCAAGCAGCAAAACCTACGAAGAACTAAAGAGAGTGCGGAAGCCAGGTAACCTGATGCATTGCTTGATTTCGCCTCATGTAGCAAAGAGACAGTTGAAACTTTAAAACTAGGGAGTGTAGACAAATGCTAGCAGAAGCTGGTCTTGCTGATCATTAACCACATAGAAAGTGCAGAGTGTAGTTTTACAGCATTTTCAAGGCTTTAGTAAATCATATTCACTGTGCCGATTTGGTGTTACATGATCTGAATTCATAGGTAAAATTGCATTTATTTTTTATTAATATCTTGGCCTTTTTGCATACTAGTATGTAAATTCCTTTGAGAAAAAAATTAAAATAATATGTCAAGGTGGGACAAAAAAGAAAGAAACATGGACTTCCGGTGTGGTTGCAGAGTTGTTTTAGGAGTTCACCACCTTTCCATCCTCTGTAACTTTTCAGTCTTCCTAGGTAATCTGACTTAGGTTTTAACCTTCTCCCCTTGAAACATTCCTGAACATCCTCTTCTAACTTGCACTTGCTTCACAGCTTCACATTGAAAGCTGCTCTTTCCTAATACGCAGTGTGTTAAATGTCCTTTTAAGTTTGGCAACATGTCCACTCTGCCTTCACTACCATTTTGCCATTTAGTTTATTACTTCATGGATGAGCATAGCAGCGCTTACTATATCACCAGCCACTATCAGGATTCGAGCCCAGTTAAAATTGCGCCATACTTATCAATAGAAAAATCTTTTCTTAAAAAGTAAAAATTCTTCAGTCCATCATCTAAAATGAATGCTTGATAGCATCCTGGAGAAAATTCTGACAGGCTTCTTACCAAGTGTATGTGTACAGTATGAACTTCTTTGCTTTATTTTTGAGCATTGATAAGAGTATAGAGAAAAGAAACAAATGCAGGTAATTTTCTTACAGTCACCAGCTGGTAAGTGTTTTCCCATACAGCAAGCAAGCAGTTCTGCAGTCGATTTTACACTCGATGCTGCCTGGCACCCTCTTATTTACCTCGGTTCCATCACACTACCTGGAGATAGCATCAGTTCCCCCAGGTCAAGTCCTCAGTCCCATAGGACTGCCACCTGCCTCATTCACATGCCAGTTACAAGTCTCAGTTGCCTGTGCTTCTGACAGTCTGTGTAGGCCAAAGTTCCCAGGACATCATCCTTGGGTTCAATTAATTTATTAGAGCAGCTTACAAAAGTCAGGAATAAACTTGTGCTTGTCCATCTCTTGTAAAGTGTGTTACGGAAGACCAGTGAACAGTGAGACAGGAGATGTGTAGACTGAGGTAGAGGGGAATCAGAGCTGCCACACCTCTCTAGGAACCCCCATCCTCTGAGCCGATGAGACCCTCTTGGAACTCAGTCTTTTGGGATTTGTATGAAGCTTCATTGTGTAAGCATCACATATGTGTCGCCTGAACCCTCCGCTTCTCTGATGCAGTGAAGGGTCACTTCCATCGCTTCAACCCTTTAATCTTTAACATATTTAATGGCAGATCTGTCACAAGCATGTTTAAATGGGATATTTGTCAAGTCATCTCTCTTTTTCTTAGGCCAGTGAAAGAACAAAACAAATTGGAATTCTCTCTAGGATGTATCTACTAGGGATTTAAAATAGTGTTTTGACTGTCTCTTATGTAATTTTCTGTGAGTGGTTATACCAACAACTTTATAAATATTTACATTTGCCTGTTCAACTTGTTTTAGTTTTCAGTAATGATTTGGATTGATTTTTCATTTATTCATAATACATGAAATATTATATACTTATACATATTAATGTGTAATATATATTGCATGGGATTGCATGGCTTTGTGTGTTCCATTCAGCTATATTAGAATGAGATTGTCTGACAGTCCCTTCAAATTAATCCTTCTGTCAGCTTCTGGTTCATGTTGCTGTTGTATTAATCTTCTGGCTCAGACTTTCAGTCTTTCCTCTAAAGTCAGTCCCTGGTGGCAGGCAGGCAGGCAGGCAGGCAGGCAGGCAGGCAGGCAGGGCCAACTTTCTGCTCAGTCTTGCAGGTGCCTGTCATCTTTACAATCCAAACTTGTCACCTTTATTGTTGATCTTCCTTCCTTCCAGCTTCCTGTTCTGCTGTTCCTATCTCCCACAGAACTCCAGCCACACTTGCCTTCCTACTACTCCTGAATGGTTCATACTGTGTTAGCAAGACCAAGCCCTGAGGTTAGCAGTGTACCAGGAAGAATCTAAGGACTTACCACATAGTACTCATAACTATTCTTTAGTAGACTAATTTTATATGTACACATGCATGCACACATACACACACCACTCATAAACACTGTGGCATGCCCTTGCCTCTCCGAGGGGGCTTACTCCTTACATTTCTATTTTAATGGTTTTTTTTTTTTTTTTACTTACCTGGTTCAAACCATCGACTGCACACAGTGTTCCTGGGTCTAGTAGGTTGAGGTAGGCCTAATGGCCTTCCAGAGCTGAAGTAGGCTTATGAGAAGTTCCATCCCACGTGGCACACATGATAACCCTGGAAACGAAGACCTCACAGTTGTTGGATATAATGTGACCTTCCACCATGGGTGACTTGTCTTAGGCTTCCTAGTCTAGTCCTTGGTTTCAGAGGACTTGCTAGTAGGTTTCATGTGTTCGTGCTATCCATCACTCAGTCTATCTCCCCGTGAGTCTGTGAGGGATCTGTAGGAACTCTCTGTGGAAACCGAAAGCTTGGGTCATCTACTGTCTTCCCTGGCTATCCCGTCTTTAGGACACAGTACAGCTTCTAGAACCAGTTTCCAAAGGTCATGAATGCCCTTTGCTCTTTCTTGCCTCTTCCATGCAGGAGTTTTGCTCAGTTGTTAGAAAATCAATAATTCCACTCAGCAATCATAAATATACATTTTTCACCCATTACCTAGTTTTATCTGTAGCATTTGTCTAGAGGGCTTATATGGAAGAGGTGCAGAGCAGTGTCACAGAAACACATTTTTGTGTAACTTTATTTGTGCACAGAAACTGAACACAATAAAATCCTGACTTTTCAAATGCTTTGAAGATAAATTCATCAGTCCTCTTACACTTTCACTCTGCTCATTCTTCACTTATAGTCAGTTCGAGGAGAGATTGTAAGGGCTCAGACTTCCCTGCGCCATGCGGAACAGGAAGTGGGTGAAGGACACTGAGCCAGGTCATCAGTCTATTGCTGTGCACTGCAACTGATGGGGAAAGAAGCACAAGGCCAGCAGCAGTGAGACCTGCCCAGCAGGAATCAGACTGTCCTCCTACAGTGAGCAGAGGATCATGGTCTCTGCACTGTGCCTTCGCCAGACTTGCCAGGGTCACAGTGCTACCTGTATCAGATATAGACAGCCACTCCGCAACTGAATTTCGGTGGGTCTCAGCACAGAATGAGCCCATCCTTGGGGGCATATGGATGTGGCCATTTAGGCCAGCTAACATCCAAAATCGGGACTTTTTTCACAGTTGCAGGGCCTCTAAGCAGTGTCCTAAATGTGTGAGGCTATGGGAGTTTCTGTGCTGTTCACTGAGCTCATTCCTGCGTCAGAAGGGGCACAGTTCCCACTGGGACTGAAAGCCTATCCTAGGCAGTGTTGGCTTTTGGCTCAGAATCAAGTCCAGGCAATTAAAGTCTGTAAAGTCAGGGCTCAAAAGAAGGCCAGATGTTAGCAACAAGAGAAGCAAGGTGCTTCAGGGCCAGGGAGCTGAATAAGCCAGGCTTTCCTAAGTCCTTTTTGTTTAGTCAGTCTTTAGTCTTAACTGAACTACCCAAATACCTTCTAGTTGGAAAATCATCTGCCTTTAAGAAATCAGATTTTGGGGGGACTAGAGAGGTGACTTAGCAGTTAAGAGCACCAACTGCTCTTCTGAAGGTCCTGAGTTCAAATCCCAGCAGCCACATGGTGACTCACAACCATCCAGAATGAGATCTGACGCCCTCTTCTGGAGTGTCTGAAGACAACTACAGTGTACTTACATATAATAAATATTTAAAGGAAGGAAGGAAGGAAAGAAAGAAGGAAAGAGAGAGAGAGAAAGAGAGAAGAAAGAAAAAGAAAGAAAGAAAGAAAGAAAGAAAGAAAGAAAGAAAGAAAGAAAGAAAGAAAGGAAGGAAGGAAAGAAGGAAGGAAGGAAGAAAGAAATGAGGAAGGAAGGAAGGAAAGAAAGAAATCAGACGTTGACTGGCTCTGGTGACATGCTTTTAACCCCATCACTCTGGAGGCAGAGGCAGGACTGGCCTATATAGTAAGCTCTAGGCCAGCCAAGGCTATGTAGAGATCATATCACCAAAAAAAGGGAAGGAGGGAAGAAAGGGAGGGAGAGAGGGAGGAAGGAGTCAGTCAGACTTCAGCTTTTACAAGAGTGAGTTAGCAGCCAAAACCTGTTTTTTCAACTCTAAAAGAATATCTCTGTCTGTAGACCACCTCTTAGTTCCCTAAGCAGACTAGTCCACATTTTCCATAATAGAAAAGATTAGGCCAGGCGGGTGGCGCACGCCTTTAATCCCAGCACTTGGGAGGCAGAGGCTGGCGAATTTCTGAGTTCGAGGCCAGCCTGATCTACAGAGTGAGTTCCAGGACAGCCAGGGCTACACAGAGAAACCCTGTTTCGAAAAACCACAAAAAAAAAAAAAAAGATCAGATACTGAGGTTTGTTACATTTCTAGTGCTCCATGCTTAAATTCCAGCCGGTGCTGCTAGAAAAGCCAAAGCAATTGTGTCTCAGTGACAGTCTTCCTTCAGGTTACCTTGACCAGGGCGCTACCTCTTACAGAGCCATAAGTGCTGAGTATTCTGTGTACATTTTTACCTCATATCTAAGGTGTACTAACCACACAGGACAAACCCACTAAAATCCCCTTTTCCACTCTTAGCCTCACTGCTATTTGTTCAAACCCTGAGTCCTAAATTCAGCATTTGTTGTATTGCCTCAGAGCAGCCAGAGATGACCTGGCTGCTGCAGCCCTGGGACCTAATTTAATCATTAGTCCTATCGCCCACACGTGTACACACTCTTTTAGAGGAGAGAGTAATGCAAAATTTAACATCTTTGGTCTTGTCTGGAGAATGTTAAGGCCTCCTCAAAGGACAGATAAAAACAAAAACTATCCGTACCAACCAAACTACTATCATTTTCCCATTCCATAGACACTAAGACCAAGAGCAACCAAGGATTCATGCCCACTCTCCTAGAGTTAAACCTCGTATTTTCAGCTCCCACAGGTGGTAACTTTCTCATGCACACAGAGCCTCAGCTGCTACCCCTTGTGGCTCTGTAGCCGACCTGTGCACCAAGCTTACCATGCCTTACCAGAGCGTCCTGATCATTCATTCTAGTAAATCCCACTTTCGGGGTCATCAGGATACCCAAGGCTATCCCAAGGTAAAATCAGTGAAGGAAGGGCACATGTGGCAGTAGAGGAAACAAGCTCCTAAGGTCCTGTCCCAGGAGTGTCACATCACTCAGCAGATACTGCGCTTACAGACTACTAAGTTCAGGTCCCAGCACCTTGGTCGGGCAGCTTACAACTGCCTGTAACTCCAGCTTTCTTCTAGTCTCAGTCAGCGCTGCACTCCATGCATGTCACACACGTGCACGTGCACACACCTAAAAATGAACTAGAGGCACACAGGCAGACATAATATATAAGCAAAAATTTTAACTTGTTTATCATTTTGGCCAAATCTGAGAACAAATTGTCAATCTGTCAACACCTAAACAATGTTACAAGTTATAGAAAATGCAGAAAAAAAATGCAACCAGTGTATATATGTAGATTTAGTTAATGTGTCTCAGTTATTTGAACTGGAAGATAAGGCTTAGCTCCTGGGAGCTGGGCCAGAGTTTGAGGGAACTAGTCATTTATACTGTATACAGTATTTGCTGTGGGGAGTTGGAGCTGAAAAACACTTTTTACCTAAATTTTCAAAACCTCCTTTCTATACAGGATTCATTTGACGCCTCGAAACTCCCATACACAGAGCGCTTTGGGATGGCATGTGAGATGCTGCCCACAGGGGGGCTCGTGAGAGACCTAGTGCCTGATGTTTTGAATGGGAACTAGCCATTTATTCACCTTGGCCTAGCATGTACCAAAACTATAGACTCCCTGGAGGAAAACAGTGTTGAGCATAAACCACATTATACAAACAAAGGAGTCGCATGTATTTGGGTAGGGAGAGCTTTCTTTTCCTGTTTGCAAATGAAAAGGAAAAGCTCAAAATTTCTATAAAGCCTCCTTAACTCTTGGAGAAAAGGAGTTTGAAGCAATAGGCAAAGATGATTAATTATTTTTTCACATTTGCATACTGTCCAGTTGTTTTAAGTATGTCATATAAAAACGTATTTTCCTTACAGTTAAATAAAAAATACAAAGAAGAATAATTCAGTAGGATAACCAGCACGTTGATCTCTCAGCTGGCATAAACAGGTTCAGAGAAAGCAAGTGGCTGGGTGATACCAAGTGTTTCTGCTTCTTTCTTACGCTGGGGATGCCAGGGAAGGACCCTTCATCTAATGGAGGATTAAGAAGACACAGGCAGTGGCTTCCAGCAGGCCCCCAACTTTGATGGAAAGGTCTTCATTGCTGTTGACTCAAAATATTACTCTCCCTCCAAGGGAGTAAGAAGGTTTTTTCTGAGTCAGGTGTGAGTGACCAGGGTCTGGAAGCATTGATTGTCCCAATGTATAAGCAACTACATGAAGTTTTATAGTCATAGAAAAAAAGAAAACCATAAATCAATCCTTTTTTTTTTTTTTAACCAAATGTATTGATGGGGATGTCAGGTTAGAAGAGTTAAAACAAAATGAAGAGATATATTATAGGTTTAGATGCTATCTGATGACATTTGTAGCTTTTGAGTTGGTAGAGACTAATGTTCTGCTAAATTTATGCATGCCAACGGTTTTATCTAACAGTTGGAAGGATGTTATGTCAGACACAAGGGAGTGAATGATAAAAGGCTATGTAGGGGACTAAGGCTAACCTAGAATGACCTGACATTGGACCTGGAATATTCCAGCCCCCCACAGTCATAGACTTCCTTCATTCTCAAATCAAGGTATTGACTTTTATTTTTCATATACTTAGTAGAAAAAGGAATGTGGTAAATAGGTTAGAGCAGTGGTTCCTAACCTTCCTAATGCTGCAACCCTTTACTTCAGTTCCTCATGTTGCGGTGACCTCAACCATAACATAATTTTCATTGGTACTTCCTAACTAATTTTGGTACACTATGAATTGTAATATAAATGAATATCTGAATGCTACCCCTGTGAAAGTGTTATTGGAGCTCCAAAGGGGTCACAGCCACAGGTTGAGAACCGCTTGGTTAGAACCATATTAAAAAAAAAAAATCTGGGTAAGTGCATGCAAATACTAGTACAGATGGCAGCTGTACTTGTGTGATTCCCCTTTCCTCACGCAGCCCTGGGCACACTTGGAGCCACTGAGCAGCAAGAGCAGTAGCTCTTGCAGAGGTGTACTTACATCCATCTCAGTTGTAGGGTAAGTAGCATCTACCTGATGCAACCATTTGAAACATTTTGTCTCTATTAGCTTGCTGAAAGTAATTTTACAATTAGTATCTTAGGATGTAGCTTTTATTTAAACTGGAAAGAAGGGAGGGATGCTTTCTAGCCTTTTAGAGAAAGGGTGTTAGCAATAATAGCAACTGTCAGTTCCTGAACTTATTATCTGACATGACAGGAGCCATATTAAATAGTCTAGCCGGAGCTACCTGTGGGGGAAAAAGCTAATAAAGCCCTCAGTACATATGATAAGTACCATAATAAAATGTTTCACAGAGGAATATGTAAATGATTAATTTTGCCTGGGGAAGCATTATCCCAGTAGATAATTGAAGTTAATGTTCTCAATTCAGAAAAAGGAACAGAGATGATTCCCTTATATCTGCTGTGGTTTTGTTCACCCCTTAGACAAGAGTTTGGGGAGCTCTTTGGTTGCACTTGTTTTGCTTCACTTTGCTTTGCTTTTTGGGACTCTGTAGCCCAGGCTAGTCTCTAACTCATTATAGCCTTCACAGTAAACTTTGACCACCATGCTGCTCTTATCTTAGAACTCAAAGTCTACACTAGATGCTTTTGAGTACAGCCAGGCTCATTAAGTGGATTTGACCTCAAGTCGTCTCCAATCAAATCAGCTCTGACTGTCCTCTGGCTCCCATGACAATTGGTGCAGTGTGGCTCTTTGCATTCAGAGTCTGATAGCTGAAGTTCAACACCCTTGAATCGTAAATTACCGAAGCCACTCATATGTCTGGAATGGGAGTCAAAGGGCCTGAATAATTAAGGGTACCGGAAATGCGGGAAGGGTTTGAAAAAATTAGACCAACACATGGTGTGCTTTCAGTCCGCCATCATTCCTTGAATTCTCCTTGTTACAAGCAAACAGGCAGAGGGGTAAAGCAAAACCCCTCCCCCAAGTTCGTCAACAACTTGACCCAATCAGCAGCTTCATCTTCAGTCTCTGGAGGTAAATCACCAAGGTGTTTAGACTTTTGTTTTCTTTTCCAGTCTTGACTGCCATTGAAGGTACGGCGCACGGGGAGCCCTGCCACTTCCCTTTCCTTTTCCTGGATAAGGAGTACGATGAGTGCACGTCGGACGGGAGGGAAGACGGCCGACTGTGGTGTGCCACAACCTACGACTACAAGACAGATGAGAAGTGGGGCTTCTGCGAAAGTGCGTATTGCTCAAGTGGGGGCACGCCCTGGTGCTTTAGTCTAGGGCAGCATTTAGAAGACATTTTCTAGCTGTCCTCTTCCACATGGACCAGTGTTATTGACAGGGAAGACTTAAGGGCTGTGAGCATGTGATGCATTTATTTCAGGCTGTCACTCAGCCTTGGCACTTAGGTCTCATTGATTCACAGATAGTTCTATAAACCCTTGAGGCAAGCTGTTGAACTAATTAATACAAAAACATTTTGTCACTAATGGAAGGACTGTGATGGTGAAGGTTAATAGTAATTAAAAGAAAACCAAAAGCTACCTTAACTTAAACACTTAGAGTGAATTATGCTATGCACATGTAACATTTGACATATGTCTATTTAACCACCCTGTGTGTAAATGCCGCCCTCTGCTGGGAAGCTGTGTTTAGGGGCATAGCAGTGTAATACCAGATACCATTTCTAATATCACAGCATCCCTAGAAGACAGCATCAAATGTAGGCCATCTCTAGATGCAGGCTAGCATGACTAATTTAATATGTCAGGTTTTTCTTTATTACAAAAAGAAGAATCACTTCTATATGTAAATAAATACTGATTCTACTGTCTTATGATGAGTTCTATATTGTTTAAAATCTTCCATTAAAGTAGCAAAATTGTCTTTTAAAAATTCACAACAGTTCTATAGGTTTTTTCAGTGTTACATTAATGAGGAAGAAAAAAATAGTGAGCCACAGCTAGATTGATAGAGTGCTTGCTTGTCATGCACAGAACCCTAGGATTGGCCCCCAGTACCACATACACTGAGGGGGAGGGGGAGGAATGGCACACACCTTAATCTTAGCACTCGGAACACAGAAGCAAAAGTTCAATGACATCCTTGGTTATGTAGGGGATCTGAAGCCAGCCTGGGCAACATGAAACCCTATTTCCAAAAACAAAAAACAAAAAAAACAAAAAAGAAAAAATTAATATACTTGAACATTGCGCACTGAATTAGATCTATGTTTAATAAAAGTCAGGTTTTGAGGTTTTAATTGTATAATTAAATACTTTTCTAAATGTACAACTTGTGACCTTTGAGTATTATGATAGTTTCTGTTTATTGTTCTCTAATAGTTTTTTGTTACTATTTTAGCTGAAATTAGCATTTAGTTTGAAATTTTAGTTGAACTGTATTTTCAGAAGTCACTTTTACTAGCACAAAAACACCCTCAAAAGCAGCCTGATCTTGCTTTCGTGAAAGAAAGTGACTTTGGTGACTTTGTGGTTTTTACAAATCTTTTGTCAGTATGAGACACATGTCAGCTGTTTTTAGAGTCAATTTTGGAAGTAGTGAAAGATCCTTCTTTGTGTGAATTCCTGGGTGACACGGTGGGTGAGCTTGATACAGACAACTGAGATCATTCAATGCGTGTGTCGTTTCATTGTCAGCTGAAGAAGATGCTGCCAAAAGACGACAGATGCAGGAAGCTGACATGATCTATCAGACCGGGATGAAGATACTGAATGGAAGCAATAGGAAGAGCCAAAAGAGAGAGTAGGTTCACCCCAGTACATGCTCCTCGCAGACAGGCTTTGCTGCAGCAGTCTCCTAAAACTGTGCTGCCAGAGACACAGAGACGTCCTAGTCCTGTGGCAAGAAACCTTCAAGTGTTTTTGGCAAACTTTAACTCATTAGAATGAAAAGATTATACAAATTGACCATAAGGCTGAATGAGAAAAATGGCAATAGTAGATTAAAGTTGTAGTCAGTTCTAAGACCTAAGAGTAAATAAACTATTTAGATTCAAAAGTAACATAACAATAAACAAAAAAGAATTGTTGATTTTTGGTTTTGCTTTGAAATTTTCACCTAGAATGGAACACTCCAAAAGAATTCTAATATTTTATGTCTGTTTGATTTCTGCTGGTTTTCTTAGTCTATGTGTAGAATTAGAAAATTCTGAGTTATTTGAATACTTACCTGACATGATTATAATTTTCTACTGTAAGTCTTGCTAACCTGCTCTTTGGATTTCTCATTCATTGTTAGTATAACTAGATCATTTTAAAATATTAGACATAAGGGAAACTGATCCCTTAGCTAAATCAAACTATCCAGCATGTTTTCTACATATATAAATAACACAAGATAATAGGAATAATGTGTGGAGATTTATTATTATAAAATAAGAAAATGATGCTTCATTTAGCAATGAAAAGTCATTTAATGGCTGTTCTAAACCACTGCTGACGCTCTGTCTGATTGCTTCTGTTTAAAGAGCGTATCGGTACCTTCAAAAGGCAGCAGGCATGAATCACACCAAAGCCCTGGAGAGAGTGTCCTATGCTCTCTTGTTTGGTGATTATCTCACACAGAATATCCAGGCAGCTAAAGAGATGTTTGAGAAACTGACTGAGGAAGGTTCTCCCAAAGGACAAACTGTAAGTGCGGCTTCAGTGGAGAGCCTCTGTACATGGCACTTTGTTGTTGTTGAGTTTGGGGTTGGCATTGGTTTGAGGTGGTTGGTGTTTATGTGTATGAATGTTTTGCCTCCCTGTGTGTCTGTGCACTACCTGTGTTCCTGGAACTCGAGGAGATCAGAAGAGGGCGTCCTGTCCCCTGGAACCAGAGTTATAGGTGGTTGTGGTTGTGGGTGTGGGAATCAAACCAAGGTCTTCTGGAAGAGCAGCCAGTATGGAGCCATCTCTCTAGCCCCTGTATTTTTATAAAGTGTGAATGTGTGTGTGTGTGTCTGTGTGCATTTGAGTGTCTGTGTGCATATGAGTGCAGGAGGCAAGTAACATGAGTGCTAAGAACTGAACTCAGGTCTAATGGAAGAGCAGCACAAAACTCTTAACTGCTGAGCCCCCTTTCCAGGCTCTCTCCAGTACCCAGCACTAGTTGATTCTAATAGCACTTTGTTCTCTGAGCTCTGACTCCTATCAACAACTATAGAAGACTGAGTGACAACATACCATTTTACTTAATTCTTAGATACTTATTTTCCTTCATCTAAGAAGGTTTATGGTCAATGAAGATAACTTTAGAGCTACATCTTACCATAATTTCTTTTGTAGTTTTTCACTATTAAATCTATAGAGAGCGAACTATAAAGAGCAATTCTACAGAGCAGAAATTTTGCTATACCTGAAATTTTTCATCATTGTATTTCTTCTAAAGTTAACCTTAAAGTTAACTTTTTTTAATGTATATGTATATCTGTAAGTATATGAGTGTGTGTGCATGCTTTGTGAGCTATGGGTGTGTTATGGGTGTTCTAGGAGGCCAGGGGACAGTATGGGTGCTCTAGGGGGCCAGGGGATAGTATCAGATTCCTGAGATCTGGAGTTAACAGGTATTTGTAAGTGTCGTGACATGGGCACTGATATCTGAACTCTGGTCCTTGTGATAGATCAGCAAGCACACCTAACAGCTAAGCCATCCATCTCTGCAGCCCAATATTGACATCTTTAAGGAATGAATGAATGAATGAATGAATGAATGAATATTTTAGGACTGGAGATAATAGTCAAGAAAAAGAGCATTTGCCTAGCATATGCAAGGTCCTGGGCCCAGTCTCCTAGTAATACACCACACGCACGCGCACACACACTTGCTGTTTCTTTATTCCTGAGATTGCTTGGACACTATTGTCTTGGGACACTTTTGTCCTTTTCATTCCTCCCTGAAGAGAAAGAAAAATGTTGACATAATGTCACAAAAAGTGTTTTATCCCCATAATGGCTAAAACAAATGAAGTACAAACCATTTTTAAGTGTGGTTGGCTTTGTTTTTCTAGTTAATATCTTCTTAATTTTTCATTAACCTTCCAGCTCACCTGGAGTTGTTTAAAGTTGCATTTGGCTACTTTTTAAAAAGTTTTTAAAAGGCTGAATGTATTGCTCCAGCTCTTTAACTGAACCACCCTGCCTACTTGTCCTCAAATCTTCATATTTAAAGATCTTTGACTCTTCTCAGTGTGTAAAGCTGTATGTGTCCTCACCAAAGTAAGAATATTGACTTTTCCCCTTTTACCCCAGGGTCTTGGCTTTCTCTATGCTTCTGGACTTGGTGTTAATTCAAGTCAGGCAAAGGTAATATTATTGAAGTCTTCCTGCACATTCAATTTGGAATTGAATAAGCACTGGCCTGTGCTCATTTGTGTATCTGATTTCTCACAGGCTCTTGTATATTATACTTTTGGAGCTCTTGGAGGCAACCTGATAGCCCATATGATTTTGGTAAGTGTGAACTTTAATCTAAGACTAATTACATTAAATGGTAAAATTTATGTTTGCAGTAGCTATAAGTTTCCTAGCTTTGCTATGAGATTCTCTTATGATCAAATACTCAATTGAACATCCACCAGATTCTTTTTAATGGTTATAGCACATTGAGTCTACATGTGATAAAAATGTATGTAAATTGGAATTATTTATCGGAATTATTTTTTGGATTAGATCATCATAGATTTTTCATTTAAATGGATGTCCTACTATACGAAAACCTGTCCTATAATGGACACTTACAAGTGTCATGTATAAGCTGATA
>JADRCD010233300.1:2794-16395 GCA_019843815.1 Montemys delectorum | reverse complement strand
AGAAAACCATCCCAGACCAGACCAGAGATGTTGAACTTGTGTGTTTTACAACCAGCTTCCTTCAGATTTCTCATCTTAACAGTCCTGCTACTGAGCAATGAAAGGAACAAGAGTGCTTGGGAACATCGGGACTTTCAGGGCTTCAAATTCAGTCAGCAGGTTTTATCTGATCTGAGCAATGCTTCAACTGTGTTAACGTGAAAATACAGCATCAATGGTGCAGCTTAGATCCAAAGCGTGTGCTTAGCACCGAATGGCATATTTAACTTCTGTCTTTTCCATAATCTGAAGACTGATCTGAAGTTATACAATAGAAAGATCAATGTTTAAATTCTGAAAGACTATTAGGATCAGAAATCTCCTTGACATCCTTCATGTGTCTTCAGGTCACTAATTTAATATGTGATTAAAGCAGGCTGTGCCACTCCTGGGGATACGCCGCTGTCTTTAGGATTACGAACCCACACTCAGCCTCCCGCCTGCTCCTCAGTCAAATAGAAAACACAGTGTCTGCTCATTGCTGCCTGGGAGTCTGTCTGTCCCTCAGTTGCCTTTGCATTAATTTCTCAATTAGAAGCAGCAACAACTGGCCTGCTGATGCAGTCATCAACACTATGTTTGTTCAAAAAAAAAAAAATATCTTCCCCTCGCTTCTCAGATCACTTTGCAGAAAACTTCCAGGTAAAGGCTGGGTGTGGGGTGTGGCTCGGTCAGTAAAGGGCTTGCTTTGAGAGCTCTCCATCCTAAGATCCCACAGGAGAAAAGCAAAAAGTCTGACACAGGGGGATTCCTGGGGCCTCCTAAGAGACCTTGCCTCAAAAAGCAAACAATCAAACAAACAAATAAATATAAATAAATAAATAAATAAATAAAAGATAGGTTGTGGCTGAAGAATGACACCTAAGATTACCATTTGATCTTACACACACCTTCATGCATGCACACACATGAGCATACACACACACTTTCATGAGAGCATACATGTGTACATACTTACACTCACACACCTCCAAATACTCACTTAGGAACAGAAGTCCCAGAGATCGTCTCCCACAGTCCAAATCCATTTGGTCTCTCTGTGAGTGCATGGGGGACACAGCCTGTTCTTCAGCTACACGGTCAGCTGCACCTGAGCATCAAAGACACCGTTCTCCTTCACTCCAGACAGATTCGTTTAACTTTTAGTCATTCCCTAGAAATGGCTGCTTCTACTCAATTCACTTACGCAGATGTAACTACAACCACAAAACCACTGTTGACTGCCATCCCCCAGAGACCTGTTCATTACCTGTCATTAAATGTTTTAAAACTTTGCATAATTGATCTGGCCAATAAGTCATCATTGATTTATGGGTTTCTGTGCCGAAGAGCCTACTCTTTAAAAATTCATAACCCCGGTGTGTGTCTTTACAATCCATTAGCTGTTTACGTACCCACCGTCTCGGCATTGGCTGACCTTGGACTGAGATTCTCGCGAACCTTTTATTTTTATATATATAGGAAAGCAATACTTCAGCATTCTCCCTTGACAGCTACACTTTGATTTCTTCCCCCTCCTTCAAAATGGAAACTTTACTTGAAATGATGAATAAATAAAGCGTACTCCATAAACAGTTCTTCACTCTTATTTAAGCGTGTGGTGTGAATCTGCTTCCCCATCACCAGATTCAAGTGTGTAAATGTTCTAAAAGGCTTTGAAAGTTTCATGATGATTTCAGGGGCTGCAGGGTAATAGCTGAAGACTGGAGCTATTAGTTTTAATATTTATATTGAGTGCTCTGAAACATTCATGTGACAGGGTGTAGGATTGGTGCAGTGGGATATATTCACTTCACAACCAGTGCTACACGGCAGCAAAAGGGGAAAAAAACTTCCCTGTGGTTTGTATTTATTTTCTAGAACTCAGAGGCCAAGGTTCAGGTGCTTTGGGGACTGTTCTTTTCCCTTTTTCCAAAATCTAAAGTTCTGACCAACAACTATGCTCACTTACCTGGAGCTTGTGCTGTCCTGGAAAGCAGGGGTAGAAGATTTGTTAAGTCTGCATTCAAAAGGCCTCTGAGCTTCCCACACTGAAGGTCACGCTCCAGTGCAGTGACGCTTGGTCCCATCCTGACTCTCAGCTGTAGTTTAGGAAATCTTAAAGACTGGCCATTGTAAGCCTGGGTGCAGAAAGCTTTCCAGTGGGGCATCATTCTCACAGTGTCTCCACACTAGAGGAAAGGCAGAGTGGTTCTGGGATTTAGTCTTAAACTGTTCTGAGCCCTGGCCGGTCCACAACCACACTCCTTCATGTCTTCAAGACCTAGTTATTGATCTTAAAAATAAGGACAATATAAGTGCACCAACAGTCATGGCTCTGCTCTCATGCAGCAAATGCACTCATGGCTCTCCGACCCACTACTCTAGTGCAGCAATGTACTTGTGGCTCTCCAATGCACTACTCTCATGCACTGAACATTCCCTGCTGCCGTCACCACAACCAGATAAGCAAGTATCTAAGAGTGTTATGTTTGCACCTATAGCAGTTTCAACTTGTTCTCGTCGCTCAGGTATTAAAAGTCTATGGGGAAATGAGGGCATTTCCCCATTGGCCCAAATCTATTCAAGACCCAGGTTGTTTTGGAACTGCAGTAACCTGTGAGACCTGTAGGAGGCTGGAGAAACAGTGGTGTGGTTAAAAGTCTATATTGTTCCTCCAGAGGACCTGGTTTTGTTTCTCAGCACCCATGCTGGGCAGCCCCACTTGTAGCTCTAGCTCCAAGGTACCTGACGCCCTCATCTGGTCTCTGCAGGTACCCACATACATGTTGCATACATTTACGTACACATATGTACACATGCGCACATACATACTCACACATATACACACACACACACCTAGATTAGAGTCTCAGATTTCGAGTTTACTATGGAGACAACACAGTTAGGGGCATTTACATTACCTCTCATGATTACTGTGATGAGCAGCAAAGACCATGGTAATGCCATCTATCGTCAATAGCAAACTACTAAAGATGTGGTATGTTCAGACCTCGGGTTTGAAGTCAGATGAACCTGAAATCTCAGGACTTGCTAGCTATGGCAACAAATACGCACATTATGGGATGTGTAAGGAAGGGAATAAGTATTACAAAGGCCAGTGGGGGTGTCTGCTGAGTAATAGGTAGTCTCGTGGGATCAGATGGGATGTGGATAGCCAAGGACAATTCAACATTGATAAGCCAAGAAGAGTATTTAAATACAAAAGAAGTTCAAGCATGATGTGCACTGTGATCAAAGAGTGCAGGAAGGATTGCCAAGGCATGACATCACAGCCAACATGGGAATACTTAAAATGCCCATTTGCAAACTATGTATATGTCTTTCTGTTCTGCATTCACCCTTTCAGCCCCGTATTCTCCTATACCTGGGGCTTCTGTCATTCCTCAAATGTGTGGATAGCCTCAACTGTTAGCATTTAAGGGAGATGGTAAAGGCATATAGAAGCTTGCTTTGCAGGAACCCTGAACTGATAGTGCAGAATTCCTTCCCGGCTGCCTGGCTTTGCTGTAGGTAGGTGGTGAGAACTAGCTCTTTGCTGAAGGATCCAACACTTCTTTTTGTCTGGGATTTTGCCAAGTGAACTCATACACTTCTTACCAGAATAGTTGTGTTCAATTCTGTGGACTTTAACTCTGACCACTGAATTATTCATCATGCTTTTGCTAAGAATCTTTGTCCCATCTTGTCTGTTCTTTCTTCTGCTTCTTTGTCTCTGTGGTTTTATGTAATTCTGGTTTTTCTTTCTCGGTTATCTTAATGGACATTCAAGTAGGATCAGAGAGAAATAGACACACACACACAGGCTTGGGGCTGGAATAGTGGTTGTCCTTACAAATGCTACACAGAACTAGGGAGAGATCCATCATCAATGCAGGGTGTTCTGTATAATCAAGGAGCAGAGAAGGGTCTCACTGTGCTTTGTCCCTTTTCCTCTAAGCATAGCCTTAATGAGGGTGCCATGAAGGACTCTCTCCTACATGGGCATTGTATGAGTGAGAACTGACTGAGGGGAATCATGGTCTTCAGTCTAAGTATATCCCAATTTTATTCCCTTCTTCAACTTTTTTCCCTTGGCAGTGACCTTGAAGAACAGAAGCTGTGGTAAAAAAGAGTTCAGATTCCATGTCAAGTGCTGCTGAGGCCCCCAATCCAAAGCAGGAAGTTCGTGACAACACAGGAGTGTCGTGAACACCTACTCTAGATCTCTCCCCCCTCCCCTCCTGTCCTACATTACCCTCCAGTGCTTCTCCACTTAAAGGATTAGCCTTGAGCAACACCCCAAGTGCCTACATTGTAGCAAATACATAAGTTTCTTGTTTGTCTTTGCCTATGGGACCGTCAGTGTAAAGGTCACATGACAAATATTTCCTATCCCAAATGACAAAACAACTACGGACTTTCCTGAGGGACCTGCTTTTCCAAAGTTCCATGAAATCAAGTTGGCAGGCCATGAGAGCCAAGGCACAGCAACTACATATGTCCTCAAAGAAGCATGGGAAACAGCACACTCGAGGTTCCCACACCAGCAAGTTCAAACACCCTGAGCTGTTCACCCTGTGTGAAATGAACCTGGAACTTTTCAGGTTTCTTGGGCAGCAGTTACAACAAACTTTGCTCGTAGTCAAGACCCCAGTTCCTCAATCTCCTCAAAGATTTCCAGAATTATTGGTCTTCCTCCAAAGAAATAATTGGACTTAAAACAAAACTCTGTAGGGAAAACTCACACAGCCTTACAGACTGATTCTCTAGAGACGCCAAGCTCTCCCATGCAAATGTAACAGTAACAGCAGCTTTTCTACAAATGTGTTTTCCTCTGTGGGATTCCAAACTGCTGAACACAGCATGGGCCTGCAGTGTGGTCACTCAGATTGGGGGTGGACATGGGTAACCTTCCCTCAATCCCTCCCCTCATTCTCATCAAGGAGAAAGAGGAAGGGCCAGCTGTAGGGAGACAGGGAAATCAGGAGTTGCACGTTGCCCTCCACTAGACAGAGAATTCCAGCCCAGCCTGGGCTATTTGAGATTGTCTCAAAAAAGAAAAAAAAACAAGAATAACAAAAAGAAAAAAAGACAACATGAAAAGGGAGGGAGAAAGGGTGAGAGGGAGGGAGGTAAGGAAGGAGAGAGACAAAAGAAAGTCAATTACATTTTCATGGCCTTCCTTCTCCTCTGGCCTGAGTCAGGGGTTTGGGTCATTCTCTAGTATGCCAAAAAAAAAAAAGCAGAGTTGTCACATCAAAAGATTCTACAGAGATTATCAGTTAGAATATAAGCTGCATACCCACACATCTGTGCGAAATGAAGAAAACATAGTATTTAGGGAGTCTTGACCTAGGGAGAAGAGTCCACTGAGAACCCAAGTTCAAACTCACAGCACCTTGTGCTTTGCTAAAGAAGTGAGGATTTCCTGCAGGTTTCCTTGGGCTAGTGGATACCTCCTGCTTTGTCTTTTTGCTTGAACTCTGTCAGTTAATTGAGACACCTGATAGAAACTTGTGTGTCCTCAAGAGTCCCATTTTCCCTCTGGGACACTGCTCTGTTGTGGGGCCGCACTATGACGCTTTTGACATGTGTCATGACAGAGCTTCACACATATTTGTGCGAGTCTTATCTGCAACACCCATTGACATTTGGTCTTTTTCAGCTACCTCCTTGGAGTTACCTTCTAAATGCCCCTTTTCTTCATTTAAGAGAGAAATTTGTGCTTAACCTTGGAGACTTTCTATTCAGAATACTCATCAGGAAGGAGGGAGTGATGTTTATACCAATGGAAACGATGAAGATGCTTCCACTGATGTATGCATAGCCTTTGGTTGTGTCCTGGCTGTGCTGTAGAGACTCAGCCGGGTGATCCGACTTCTAATGAAGCTTGTTGGGAGGAGCAGCAGGAGGCGAGGGACTAGGAGACTCCTCTCCAAGCAGCCCGGTCACACATGGCAGTCGCCCTACCCACTTCTTCCTACCCTGGACTTCTTCACCCTGGCCGAAGGCTCACGAGCTCTGGAGTATGGCACCATTTCTTGTGGTTTTTCCCTGCTCCTCACCCACATCCTTGTAAATAGTCTTTTATTGGAATTTCTTCAAAATCCCCAGTCAGGGTGCACCATCTGTTTCCTGCTGGGACGCTGATGACTGGCACAGTTCGAGGAGTGAAATTTACCAAAGCAAAGGGCCTTCTCCTACCCAGAGAGTGAAAATAAAATAAGGATGCTATTTACTGAACAGTCATAAAAATAAACAGCCTGTGAACAAAATCCTGTTACACTCACCACATGTAAGAGAGCATTAAACGGTAACAAATAAACCATGTCAATATTATGGGTTTTCTATACTTGGTAAGTCTATGTTTTCGATCACTGTGTTACAAGAGATGTAAGACTTGTAAAACTTATCTTTCTTTTGAATTTCTAAGAAAAGAAATCTCAAAACATTGCATTTGGTAAAAGAGCATTGGAAGGTATGATTACAACCGTAGTAGACTTTGATGAAATGGGCCTAGGATGGACAGCAAGCTTATAAGGAAAGCAAAGATGAAATCAAAGAAAGCAAAACTGCATGAGAGGCAGCAAGAGCAGAGTCCCCACTGAGTGAGACGAAGCCATGGTCTGTAAAGGACACCCATCACAATGCAGAGAAAATTGCAGAGGGCAAGCTGGAGATCAGCTGAGATCCAAGTGAAAGTCCTAAAATGTCACATGCAACATGAATACTCAAAAGGCAAGGCTTGCTAATATATCAGAAAAAATAGAAAAAAAACACGACAAGAATTCAATCATGTGAGATTTTAAAGCTCTCTGTCTCTGTCTCTCTCTCTCTCTCTCTCTCTCTCTCTCTCTCTCTCTCTCTCTCTGTGTGTGTGTGTGTGTGTGTGTGAGAGAGAGAGAGAGAGAGAGAGAGAGAGAGAGAGAGAGAGAGAGAGAGAGGGTTTATGCACACGAGTGCAGATGCCCAAGGAGGCCAGAAGAAGGCACCAAATCCCCTGGACCTGGAGATACAGATGCCCGTAGCTCCCTGATGTGGGTGTTGAACTGAACTCAGGTCCTCAGGAAGAGCATCAAGTGCTCTTATCTGCTTAGCTGCTTCTCCAGCCTGGTATCCATATAAATCCCAGAAAGAATTATGCATCACTTAATGAATTTATTTATAATAACAATAAATTAATTTGTGCAGTTACATGTACAAAGCTTCAGTTTAGCAAATAGATGAAGAATCATTAGGTGGAAAGAGTCATTATTGTGAAAATAAAAGTTATTTACAGATTGGCATAGAAAATTAAATGCAATCATAATCAAAATTCTGGTGGCATTTTTGCTTAGTCTGGGGTGCGAAGAGTAAGGACTTAGTCAAAGGATTTGCAATTACATTAGAAATTCACAATTAACATAAGAAATTACACAAAAACTCTAGTAACATTTAAAAAATAAGCTTAAAGAGGAGTGGGTAAAGAGATGGCTCAGCAGTTAAGAGCACTGGCTATTCTTCCAGAGGACTTAGGTTCAACTCCCAGCACCCACATGGCAGCTTATGCCTTCTTCTGACCTCCTGCAACATCAAGTCATGCACATGGTACACAGATATACATTCAGGCAAAATATCCATGAATATAAAGTAAATAAATAAAAATTATAAAGAAAAATGTTGACCACCGGTGATATTATAAAATTATGATAATTAAAATATAGAGGAATTTTAATCCAGCAACATAGCTGCTCTGGCAAAGAATCCCATCCAAAAACCATCTAGGTCTGCATGATCCAGCAGGAATGCCGACACCCCTGGATTACAGTGTGATCTGGCTGAAATACAGACATTCCCTTAGTGTACACCTTTAATCCCTAACAATGGAAGTAATTTTAGTTTGTAGAAGGAAGTAGCCATATTTGAAAGTGATGTCAAATTGAGGGACAAAGTGATGAATCAGAGAAAGATTTAAAAGAATGAGTCAGAGATAGAGAAAAGTGAGAAAACATAAAAGAATACATACAGAAGAGGGAGGCAACATAAGAGAGTACAGAAAGAGAGAGAAGAGAAGAAAGAGAGAGACAGGAAGAGGAGAAGAGAGGGCAATTTTACTCCAACAGTTTTACAGAGGCAGGTTGTAGGTAAAAATGGAACAAGCCTGAGGGTGAGGAGCCAGAAGATTAGAATAAATTACTAGAATCAGTTTTGAGGTCAAGCAGAGCAATTCAGTCAGAAGCTAAGAGAAGCCTGTTTGAATCAGTCAGCTTAAAGAAGAGTTTGGGCCAGAACAGCTGAGTTGAACCAGTCAGTCAGAGTCCAGAAAGAGCTAGGAAGGGTGAGCTTATTCAGTAGTAATCCTCCAAGATAACAATTACATCTAGTAAATAAAAGTTATATTTACATTAAAACTTTTTATTAGTTCCACAATCATAGAAAATAGTAATATATGAAAGAAAATAAGCACTTAAAAATAGCAATTATTGTATACTTGAGATGAGGTTACAGGTTGGTGGAAAAAAAGCAATAATACTCAATCATATAAAACATGGGGGCTTGAGAGATGCTCAATGGTTAAGAACATTGACTGCTCTTCCAAAGTTCAATTCCCAGCAACTACATGGTGGCTCAAAACCATCTGTAATGTAATCTGATGCCGCTTTTCTGGTGTGTCTGAAGACAGTGACTGTGTGTGTGTGTGTGTGTGTGTGTGTGTGTGTGTGTGCACGTGTGTGTGTGCATAATCTTTTAAAAACATGGATAAATTTGTTTTTAAAAATATATTCAGATCACCTCACATCAAACCAAAAACAATGCCAAATGAACCAAACTATTACACATTTAAGCTATCAAAGAACAAGAAGCCTAGAGAATACCAAATATACAGGACAAGGAAAGAAATTCCCCACAACACATAATAATCAAAACACTAAATATACATATCAAAGGAAGAATATTAAAATCTGGGAGGGAAAAAGACCAAGTAGCATATATAAAGTCAGACCCATTAGACTAACATACGACTTCTCAATGGAGACTGTAGAAGCCAGAGAGCCTGAATGGATGTCCTATAGGCTCTAAGAGATCACAGATGCCACCAGGAAGCAAAAAGATCATAAGACCCAGAGGGAATGGGTAAGGATGGAAACCGTCAAGTTCGTTAGGGCAATTTTGATGTTTACCAGCAGGATATCTAATTTCTTCTTCTTGCTTCTTCTCTGCAATGACTACTCAACAAACCTCTAACAACAACAATCAACAACCAACCAACAACCCAATATCCCTCGGGGTCCTGGCATTTTTATATCCTCTGAAAAATTCCCAGGATTCCAAACATCACACACTGGAAGGAACTATCTACAGCTGGTAAAATCACACCCCTGCCAGAGCATGAGGCAAATCATAGTCAGCTGCTGTGGAGAGTCTGAAGCAACCCTATTTTTTTTTTTTTTTTTTTTTTTGGTTTATGGGGGGTTTTTTTTTTAAAAGAGAGAAAGAGAGAGAGAGAGAGAGAGAGAGAGAGAGAGAGAGAGAGAGAGAGAGAGAGAGAAGGTAGAAAAGTAGAAGCCATCATGACCACATGGAGAGAGTGAGGGGAGAGAGGGAACAAGAGGTGAGAGTAAAGACAAGAGCAAGAAGTTAAGAGCTGTTTCTGTGTTTTTAAAAGAAACCAAAATTCCACAATTCTCACTGCACTATTCAAAATGTTATACAAAAACATTTTATTACATTTTTTTAAACTCTTGATGACAGAATACCATAAAGTAAACAGATTGCTATAGCTGAGAGCCAGCTATAAGGCACTATGTTAACTACTATAACAATGTCCTAGACAGGGTGGCTAATAAACAACAGAGATTGTTCTCTTTGATGAAGGTTGAGAAATTTAGGTGCGGACAAGTTTAGTGTTTGGTGAAGGTCCACATCCTCTTTGACAGACAATTGTCTCTCACTTAACCTCTCACAATAGAAAGGACAGAGCATTGCAGGGCACTAATCTAATCCTATTGGTAAGGGCAGCCCTCACTGCTGAATGACCATCTGTGGACCCATCTCCCCATACTGTCACACTGAGATTGAATCTCAGCACATGACTTGTAAACATGTATGAACCATCTGTAGCAGATAGCTTCAGAGACAAACATCTCATCTACAGTCACCTAAGTCCAAGCAGGACACTCCGGGTTAGCCAGGCTCTTCCCAATCCCTTGCTCTTCCCCTTCCAATAGCACTCCTGTTGCCCATATGGTTCAGGCTGGGCTTGAACCATTCCTGGAGTTCTAGGGAGTTAGTGTGTGGAAGAATAGACACAAATGAAGCTGGTCCACACTCTTACCGGTGAGTCTAGACAATGACAACCACCTTGTTCACCACACATCAGCAGAAAGTCAACCACATGGTCCATTTAATTTTAAGGAGTGTTGGAACATGGCATGTCTAAGTAGGTGGGCATATGTCTAGTTATAATTGAATATTGAAAGGGAGAGAACAAATAGGAAGCATGAATCAAACATACCACTGTAAAAAAACAAAAACAAAACCACAAAAATGGAAAGTAGAAAGCAAACATTAAATAAAACATTAAATACAGAGAAAAGCCATCATCCCCCAAATCAGTTCATCTGCACCTCAAGCCTTGACCATGGCCTTCTCACAGAAGCCTGAGTCCATCTGAGGAATCTACCCTGAGGAAATTACACAAGCTATGCTTAAAGAGGTCTGTACAAATTTGTTCACTGTAACAAAACGCAATAGAAACAGACTAAATGTCAGACAGTAAGTGAGTGTGTAAATAATTTGTGTAGGGAACAACACAATTGTAATTTCCGTATTCCTGTATCTCTTTATTGGCTTGGAAAGCACTTGGAAAACACAAAACAGAAAAAATCACTAGCTAATTCCTTTGCTTTTTTTTTCAGATCTAAAAATGTCTTTATTTTTTAGAAAATGGATTCCAGGAAGGTTAAAAAGCAATACCAGAGGGCATAGGTGCAGAACTGAATGTACTCATTCAAAGCATTCAAGTATGGCAATATAAACATCCAAAAAGCATCTCTCAGGTCTCCAAAACAAAATGTGTAAGTGATTCCTGACTAGTGAGCAGTACAGCATTTCCTAGACGGGAGAAACAGTTAACATTAAAGTCTTGAAAGCCTTCTCCTTGGTTAATTACATGTAGACAGTTTGCCTCTGAACAAATTCCTTTAAACATGGATAAGGGTATTACATAGGTCCACTGTTAAAACAGACATGTTGCAAATTACTTGTGTTATAATGTGTTCCAACAAAGCTTAGAAAATAAATAAATGGAGTTGGCTTTGGACTAAGTTTAATAGTCATCTCCTCTGCTGACAAATCTTTGCAGGTTGGACGCAACAGTATGGTGTATTCAAACTGTGCTGTGTACGATCCTTTAATGTCACACAGTGTTGGGTATGGATCTACAATGCCCAAGTCACACAGATTCTTCAGAGCCATTAAGTATTTACTTTCTTCCAAGTGATCCAGCCACCTTCGGCAGAAGGCAAGGGTACCGAAGTTTTCGTTGATGACATTTAACAAGTGTTTTGTTCTTGGAAGCCTTATTGGCACATGTCCCACATCAAAATTTTTCATGTAGAGTCAACATTCCATGTCGTCATGAACCACGTCCTTCCCCGTGCTCCCAAAGGTCTCAATGGCATACACCTCTCTTTCCTCCGTTCTTGTAGCTTCCCCTCCTTTCACAATGGGCACTGTTTTTCCAGCGTGAATTCTATATAGCCCAATCGAATGTCCATTTAAGTTACGTATGGGTTTCACTTGATATATCTTCCCACCTATTTGTACGTCATAGGATTCCATAACTTCTTGAATGGCCTCACCGACATCACAGGGACGAATGTCAATCCCAGCACACTTTATTCCAGTATTAGTGGCACCCTTTACAGCTTTTAATAATATGTCATATTTGGGATTAAAAGTAACAGTAAAAGCACAATCGATTATTCTACCACTTATATGTGTTCCAAAGTCTACCTTACAGACGTCATCGTACTGTAAGACCGTCGTGTCGCCAGCATTGGGAGTGTAATGGGCAGCACAGTTGTTGAGAGAACACCCAGTGGGAGACGCCAGGCCTGCATTTAACCTATTTTCCTTTATTAGCTTTCCGGAACAGTGTTCCAACTTCTCACAGATTTCTGTCATTGTCATCCCAGGCTTGATCCAGCTCATGACGTATTTCATAACTTGCCGATGTGCTTCCGCAGCTTCTCGGAAGTCGTTCCAATCTCCTCACTAGCCTGGTCTAGGACCCTTTTTTCTTCACTTGTGGTTCTCCAAGCAGCTGTTCGCCCATCTTGTGTGGGTGGGCATTCACACTCTTGTCCTTTGGGAAATACACCATTAGGATACAGGTCATATATTGGAACTGAGGGAGGGTCTGTTTGAACTTTTGGTCCTCTCTTCTTGTTTTTCTTCTTCTTCCCAGTTGTGCCATCAACATCACCATCCCCATCTTCCTCAACGTCATCTCTCTCCTTCTCCTCCAGGGCTTGTCTCTCCAACTGTTTTGCTACTTCATTCACCGAGGCTCCAGATTCTTTATCAAGTTCTTGTTGCACTGCTGACACGGCCCCTTTGCCACTTCTTCTTCTTCCGTCTTTTCTTCTTGGTGGCTTCCTCTGCTGGCCATGCTGGAGGTTCCCTCTTCCCTGTCATCTGGATCCAGGTCGCCATTCAGGTGGCCCCCAAGGGATGCTGCCTCCTCCACGCCCGCCATGTTGAGAGAGAGAGAGAGAGGGAGAGAGGAAGCGAGGGCCCGCTCCTTCTTCACCCACCTCCTTTACTCTTACATGTTTCGTTCTCTAGAAGAAACATCTGTCTTATTTCAGAGAGCATCACATCTTTGGAGCCATACTGCACACAGTCAGGGGCGGGGTAGCAGAGAACATGTTCTGATTTCCCCATAGCAGATTCTCAGGGAAAGGAGGCCTCTGTCCCTGCTGCTTCAGGATGTGTGATGTGACTCCTTGTGAGTGAAGGTATGCACCCTCAGACCCTCCCACTGGGCTTATGAAGCAGGCCTACAAGCTCTACATACAGAGGTAGCTAGTTAAATGTCCTAGGATTCACCTTGCCCCAGTGGTGAGTTAGATGTCTTAGGATTTCTCTTATCAACCCAATTATTTGGTGAAGTACTCAAGCAGACGGGGGTGGTCTCAGATTCTAGTCTCTCTCTCCAAATTATCTTCCCAAATTAATCCATGCTTGCCTGCACTGACCAAGGAGTTCTAATTGCTGAAGATACTTGGCCCCTTAAGCAACATTCTGGCCCTGTTTCCTATCTGTTAGAACATGAAGTGACTCATACCACAAACTTTCAGTAGTAGGGCCTGTCTATAAGCTAAATAATTCCCAGAAATTTGAGAATCGTACTTTCTTAGTGCGAATTTAAAAGTGGAGGGTTTTCCTCTACCCCAGCTAGCTTCCAAACAATTGAGACAGAAACTATTAGATTTACTCAAGAAGCTTTAAGGCATAGTAACTGAGCAGATATTAATCTATTGTAATCCTCTAAGCTAATCTTGCTACTTCTCAGCCCAAATCCCCAAGATATC
>JADRCD010233299.1:0-25530 GCA_019843815.1 Montemys delectorum | reverse complement strand
GTCCACTGCCTCTTCTCTCCTCAGCCCTTAGGGTCAACCACCCCAGGAGCTCCGCCTCCTCCCTCTGTGAGATCCCCTCTCCTGCATCCTTTCTGACTTCTTCCACCCCGGGGTCCCCAAGGCGCCCTTGGCTCCTTTGTTTTACAGCTGCCTCTCCTGTGACCTTGGCGTAGTGGCCCCTCATGGCCACGGGGAAAGTCACAGCAGCACTGTGGCTGAACAGGACCCAGTCAGGCAAGGAGAACATAGGGAAGGTCCCCAAAACCATATGACAGTGTCACAAAGCACAATCACCTGCAGGACACAGGATTGGGAATTCCTGGAAATGGAAGCCAGTGTGTTTTTGGACAGGATTTACATTGACGTTAGTTCTTAGACTTCGCCAGTATGAAAGGCTCGACCCCACCCTTTGAAAGGAGCACCAGAAAGACAACAGGGTCCAGTGGACAAAGGCAAGGGGCAGAGAACCACCCCTACATCCCCCAGCCCCCATCCACTCCACTCCCCACAACACTTCCAAGAATGTTCAGGACCAAACCAGAAAGGGTGGTGGTGATCTAGCTCTTGGATTTTAGAATTCGAGTTGCCTTTCACAGCCAGGGCTTCAAGTCCTGACGATAAACCTAGCACTTTTCTCCTCACATGAAATATATATATAGTGTATCCACACGAAGTATAGAGCCAACAAATAATGACTCACCCTTCACCTGCACAACGTAGAGGTGAAGTGAGTGCCTTCATAGAGCAGGATGTCTGCATTATAGACAGATCAGCAGTTTCAAGCTAAAGTAGTACACAAATATATAATTGAATGTACGGGCATCGTAGGTAGGAGAGAACTTACTTGCAATTTAAAAAACAAAAACAAAAGATTTTAATGTTATAAAATTTGGAAGTTAAGAGACAAGAGAGACAAATTTAGTAGATCTAATGTGGAAACTGGGATTTGTCTATTTCTTTACCTGATGTAATAAAGTACTCTAACAGAGCAACCCATGGGAGAAAGGGTTCAAGTGTACAGACAGGCCAGGGGTCACATCACCACCCAATCAGAGTGCAGAGAGAACGCACTCAATTCAATCTTTCCTTTCTGTGTGGTCCAGGATCCTATCCCAGGCTCTGGTGCTACCCATAGGGATCCTGTCTTGCCACCTCAATCTAATCAAGCTATTCCACAAGCATGTCAAGAGACTACATGAACTATCGAACCCCTCACAGGTGTTGGAGATGATTGTAGATTCTCATCAAGCATACAACTGAGATTAAGTACCACCTGTTTCAAGACCGAAAAAAAGATAATTTGGAAAACAGCAAGTATGTTCAGGTTTATCCTTTATTCTAGTTTGGCTTGAGAACAGAGCAAATGAAGAGTTGAAGACAGGAGACAATGTGACACACGGAGAAGAGAAGGATGTAGAGTTAAGACTGGCTTAAATCTAAGCTTTAGAGAAGGAGGGATCTAGATAAGAAAACACTAATACTTTATCATTTTTCCTTTAAGCTTAGGGAGTTCTTTCAAAAGAACGAACACAAAATATTAAAACATCATCCAAAATGCATCTGCCCTTATAAGTTTTCCAAAACGTATCTTATATTTACATTATTTGAGACTTCCACTTAATTTCCTAAGGCAAGTCCTAAATTTATTTATTTCTGAGACACACTCTCAGACTTGCCTGTCCTGGAACTGACTATGTAGACCAGGCTGTCCTGGAACTCAGAGATCCACCTCCCTGTGCCTCCCAAATCCTGAGATTAAAAAGACATGTGCCACCATGTCTAGCTATCCTAATTTTCTTAAACCTAAGAATAACTATATCTCTGTATTAGAATCTGTATGAATTCATACCTACGTTTTCTACTGCTTTGAGGTAACATATGTTAACAAGTATAACTGGCTTTTGCTTGTGTGTTTCGCATGTGCGAGGTAACACATGAGGCTCACAGATCTGTATATATCATTTATTTTGAAGGGGGGTGGTGAAACTGCTGGTCCTGAGCTATTCACAATAGAGAGCAAACACCAAAACCAATGCCAAGTAAGACTCTGTCTCATGTTTAGCTTCTACCCAGCTGTCCCATGCCACATCCCAGATCCATCTGCTGGCAATCTGTGAGACAAAATTTAAAAGACTCAGATGGAGTGTGTTAAGTAACTTAAATTACAGTAGATTGGCTTTTTAAAATAGTGTGTCAGTATCTCAGAGAGTTGTATTTAAGAAATAATTTGTTAGGCTGAGTAGGGTAACTTAAGTGATAACACACCAGCTCAAAGCCCTGTGTTCCATCCTAGCACTACATAGAGACGGCTCAGCAGTTTCTAGAAGACACAATTCCCAGTACCCACATTCGAGTTTACATTACCGGTAACTCCAGCTCCCGGGGAATCCATCATTCCGGTCAACTCAGGTACCTGAACTCTTGAGCACAACCCCATGTTTCCAAACACACATATACATGTTTTAAAACTTAAGTATTTTTACAGGATACGCCCAAGTTTCCATTTCATGAAGAATCAGGAGTGATACTGACTGCCTCCCTTATTTTCTCAAGGCTGGTAGCCGCCTTACAGTAAGTCCCCGGCAGGAACAGAGGGCTCTGTAATGGGGCCTATAAAGCCAGTGGACTGTGTTCCAGGCCATGATAAAGAATCCTCTGGCCATGTTTAAAAATCTTCAGCCAAAAGCCTTGTTAGGCCTTGTCTGGCAGCAGTAGAGCCAGTTATACAAATAGGTCGTAACTCCTTTGTGTTGCCTGCAAAGATAAGACAAGCAGTACCACATCTGTGATGGATCCAAAATGGTCAGAGATTCCTAGTGGTTCCTCCTAAAAGACTATTCCCTTACCCCCTGAATGAGGTGGCCTTCTGACTTGCTCTAAGCAATAGAATGTGACAATGTACAGCTTAAGCAAGGCATCAACGGTCTTGTAGTTTCTGGCCTCACTTTTGTGGGACGCTGGGCTGAGACTACTATATGGGGAGGAACAATCCACAGGAGGACGGCTAGAATGTAGAGAAACCCAATGGCAGCCAGCGCTGCTGTCAGGCAAGGGACAGGTTGTCTGAAATGTTCAGGTCCAGCTGAGTCAGCAGCAGTTGCATCACATCAGTGAGCCTTCAAGACTACACAGGTGGTTACAGGCTGAGCAGCCTCACAGAATAGTGACAGAGATGCTGCTGTTTAAGAGCCTAAATTCCAGACAGCTTGTTATTCAGTCACACTAGCATTTATAGCACATGAACAGCACATTATAGCACATCCTTACTAAGCTCAGCCTTGCCTTAGACCTCTGCTAAAATGTTCTTTCTGGCTTGGTATAGCTTGTTCCTCTCACAGGCCATCAGCCAGCCTTCCCTTTTCTGGGAAGTCTCAAGCAGCTGCTCTGGCCTATCACCCCTACGTTATTTTTTTCTACAGAGAATTTACTGATGTCAAAAAGGATAAATGCACAAGAGCATTGTTATATTCTGTATTATAAAGCTAACTTTTTACTCCATATTATAAAAATAAATCTATGCTTATTAAGTTTCAAATGTATCACTCTCAATGAATGGTTTGTCATGAGTTAACCATTCCCCATCCCAGCTTAGAAGCACTCAGAGGCATATTAGGTTCATACCAGAGACACAGCTATTACAAGTGTCGGAAATGTGGTTTGAGGCAAGATTGAATTCTGGAGTGACTGATAGCCTTCTTTCCTGCTCCTTTCTAATGTGCCATCTGCTGTCTGAGGTGGAAGGTAGTCTATTGGGATTAGCCTGTTGTCTTCTCTGAATAAAGTGCAGCTTCAAGATGCAACTTCTGTCTATTCATGTCTCTGCCTGAATAGCATGAGCTCTGCTATTCAGTCACAGGTACAGTTCTGTAACTTTCCTGCCCGTCAGTACACGGGTTGCATATGGTGCAGTTCCCCACGGATGTAGGACCGCCTCTGTCTATAACTCTTACCTCAGCACCCACCTGCCTGTCTATCACAGTTAGGGTTACTATTGTTGTGATGAAACGTCACGACCAAAAGCCACTTGGAGAGGAAAGGGTTTGTTTGGCTTACATATCCTGAATCCCAGTCCACTCAGAGAAACTGCAGCAGGAAAGCAAACTGACCAGGAACCTGGAGGCAGGACCTGATGCAGAGGCCATGGAAGAGATGTTTACCAGCTTGATGGGCAGCCAGTACCCACCAGTCCAGGAATGGGTACTGGAATCTCCCACGTTAATCACTGATTAAAAAGGGACCCTATAAGCTTGCTTACAGTCCAGTCTTATGGAGGCAACTTTTCAATTGAGGTTCCCTCTTCTCATAGGACTCTATCTTGTGTCAAGTTGACATAAAACTAGACAGCACAGGTTGGAGAGATGGGTCAGCGCTTAAGAGCAGTGCCCAGTCTTCCAGAGGTCCTGAGTTCGATGCCCAGCAACTACATGGTGGCTCACAACCATCTATAATGGGGATGCCCTCTTCTGGTATGCAGGTGTACATGCAGATAAAGCACTCATACATTAAATAAATAAAATTAAATCTAAAAAAACCAAAAAAAAAAACAAAAAAACTAGACAGCACAACTGACCGACCCTTGTCAACTTAACACAAAAGCACACTATTGTTAAACCATAACTTTTCTTTCTTGTTCATCCCTAAAAAAAAAAAAATCACACATTAATACCAACATCAAATTATAAACATTCTTCATTGCCTAACATGCCTAAATGAAACGTACTGGTTAACTAATATTTATTTATTTTGATCTTTTCAAGATAGGATCTCACTATGTAGCTCTGCAATCCTGGAACTCGATATGTTGAGTAGGATGGCCTTGAGCTCACAAAGATCTGCCTGCCTCTGCCTCCCAAGTCCTGGGATCAAAGGGGTGTGCCACCAGGTTTACTGCTTCATTGATTTAAATGATACTTAAATTACCAAAATTAGTATGAACAAGAAACAAGCTATATAATCTAGCAAATTATTGATAGCAAAATTGTATTTCTAGGTTAGTACTTTTCAGGTAATTTGCAATGAAAAAGAAAAGTCTTTTTAACCAAATCATCTGTGCATTCACGTTCCTTCAGGATCCCTCCACCTCTCGGGACACTTCACAGATGTTGGGCCATTGGGACACTTACATTTATTGCTTGACCAGTCTTTTGAATAAATAATACTTTTATAATGAATTTATAACGATGGAATGCAAATTCTTTGACTGCTGCCAATATTCGATCTGCCAATTCAAGTGACAAGTGAGAGAAGGCTTTGTCATCATATTTGACATCTTTAAGACTGTCCTTTAAAAAAAAATTAAGAAAGATGTTTCAATTCTCAAAGCAAATTTTTTTATATAAATACAAAGCATATATCTAAATAATACACACAACTGTTTTAAAATACACAAGTTCCTGAAAATGACCATATATTTATACTTACCAATTTATTTTTAATAACAATTTTGGAAAAACTGTTTTCAAAATTATGTTCAGTTGTCAAAGCCAGATTTGATGTCACATGCCTTTAATTCCAGCACTCAGGAAGCAAATGTCTCTTTATAAGTTCTAGGCCATCCTGGCCTATACAGTGAGTTGCAGGCCAACCAGAGCTACAATAGTGAGACCTTGTCCCAAAAATATGAAGTTCAATTGCCCTTCATGATCAACACCTGAGCTGTAAGTTTCTGCTTTGGAGGCTGCTCTGTCAACTTGTTGTAAATAACCCAGTTTCTCGCTATTTCAAAGACTAGGGAGACAAGAGAATTTCAAAAAGTTTCTGGATATTCATAGTAAAGGAAGGAAATATTTTATGTTTGTGTACATAAAAAAATTGGATTGAGTTTTCCAAATGCCTGTGATTTTTGGGCCTAGAGTTGGTTAGTGTCTCTGTTATCTTCTCTGGGTCAAAATTTACTTCTCTCTCTTACTCATTATGACAACTATGACTTACCATATCTACTAATAAACTAACATCTAAGAAAAGGAGATGTAGATCTCAGACCATGATGCAGGAACCTTTCTTTTTAAAAAAAGAATTTCAGATTTACTTTAAATGTATGATTGTTTTTCCTCATATATGCCTGTGCACTCCATGTGTGCCTAGTGCCAGTGGAGGCCAGAAGGGGGTACTGTATGTCACAGAACTGGAGTTATAAATGGTTTTAAGCCACCATGTGGGTTCCCTGGAAAAGTAGCCATTGTTCTTGACTGCTGAGCAATCTCTTCATCCCAGGAGCCTTACAAAATGGGAGTAACGCTGAACCCAGGAAGGAGCTGATCAATAACAAAGCCTTCAATTAACTGGCTTTCTGGATTGCAACCAGGACAGCGCACTGAATTCTGGCGATAAGAGGTAGACTCCTATCAATCTGATTCACAGGAACATAAAGTCAAGTAAATGTCTTCCCTCCATCATCATGCCCTGCTCCTTCTAACCCCTTTCTTCTCTTCCCTCTCCAACTTCTACTACTGGCTCGCTGACAGGTTCCTTCCATATATATATAATTGGCTGGAGGCCTGCATTTGGGCTTGGATCTCTCTTCCTAACACTCAGCATCATCTGCTTTCTTCTGACTCTAACTCAAGTTCTAGGTCAATCTTCTCTGAGAGCAGTCCCAGCCCACTGCTAGTTTGTCTAGGAGGCTCTCCAGCTCCATATGCTGAGGCCACTTTGGCTTAAGGACCCTGGGGTGGCCATTTATTCAATTTTGTTTAATTTCATTTATGTGATAGGGTCAAGTAGGAGACCAAAAATATACACTCTTAGATCGCCTATGCTATTTGTGTTGATCAGAATTCTTTCCCCAAACTGTAAGTTATAATATACTTGCCAAATATCACTTAGTTTCAAATATACACTTAGCAATGGAAGGATGAGAGGTAGTAGAGAGGTTCAGAATATGCTACCTTAAACTTTTTTCTCATGTTATTTTGACCCAAAAAGTACTTAAAAATTGTGGGTGCAATAGCCTGGCCTTCCTTATACTTCCTGAAAGCAGGAGATACATTCTCACAAGAAAGTTCCTCTCCAGTACCAGGAGAAACAAAGAATACTGCCAGAGATGGAAAAGGAGGCAGAGCATACCGCTTCTTCAAGTGCCCTCATGTTCCTGGGCACAAAGCTTTCTAGGATTGCCTGCTCAGCCCACACAACTTCAATCATACCTTCTGATTTTCTAATCCATATCCCAGCTAGTACCCATCAGTAGATCAATGGAATGTGAATGCAAGTCCATTTCACATAGCAAACATCAGGTTCTCCAAACCCACCCTGAACTAGTTATAGAAAGGCAGGATTAGAACAAACATACTCAGCAGCTGGCAGAATATCCACCTTGATTCCTTGACCTGTAAAAGTAAGTGTTTTTATCGAAGAAAACCTCCAATGGAAAACATTTAAAATGACTATTACCTTACTCAAAAAACAGGGTAATACATACGAAGGGACTGTATAAATCACTGCCACTGCAGTTTTTAGCACAGCCTCTTTCAATGCATCTATTTGGCCTGTTCAGAAGAGACAGATACAGGGAAAGGATTATAAGCTTAGCCAGGCAGCATCTACAGCTGCAGCTGTTGTATGGGAGATGGTTTCACTGCTTAAGCGCAACATCTTTTGGTACCACCTACGTAGTTACTGACCTGGAAAAAAAATGCCTTTTCCCCATACCACTAAAACCAGTTTGCTTTCAACCAGCAAAGCCACCAGTGTATGTTTCCTGTCCTACCGGCAGTGCATCAAATATATAACCTATATCAGAATTTAGTTTATAGGAAACTGGTTTTCTTTTCCTCTTAGATTCAGATTGAGTTCAATAAACACTAAGAAGATTATAGGACCATTTAGCCTCCATATTTTCACAGGCAGTCCCTAGAGTGAACGGACACACACACACACACACACACACACACACACACACACACACGCACTTTGGCCTAGGGTGGTCTCATACATGCTAGACAAGTGTCGATCACTGAGCTATACCCCTGGTCCCTAATTACCTTTAATATCTGCTGGATTTTAGTTTCTACAGAATGTGCTTGAAATTTCTTCAATGGTTCCATTCTATACGAATTAGCAAACTTCAATTTTGCCAGGGCACTTTTCCACTCTTTGCCTATATCAGCAATTGAGTCATCAAACGGAGGTTCCACATACTGAACATCATGAAAAGACTCTCTCAGTCTTTCTCTTAAGATCTGTGCATACTGAAAGAGGAAGGGAGAGAGACTGCATTTCAGAATTTAAGAATTTGCATCAGTGGAGACAGAGCTAACAAACTTGAAATCTTTTAGGCAGCCACTTCTGTACAGTCAGTAAACCCCAGACTGTTCGCTGGGGATTTACATGAGGGAGCCTACGCTTTATGTATACCTAGCATAACAGTTTCTATTGTCAGTCTGAAACTAAATAACCACCTAAAGAGAGGCTTTTGGGCTTACCCATTGAGGATTATATTGATTTGGTTAACTAAAGTGAGAAGACCTATCCGCCATGGGTGGCACCACTCCCTGGGAAGGAGACAGTGATGTGCACCCGTAACCACTACCCTCTGCCTCCTCAGTGTGGCTCCAAAGTGATCAGATACCTCATGCTCCTGCTGCCAAGACTTCTCTGTCTTAGTGGGTTGTACCCTGGGACCACGATGTTAAAACAGACTCTTGTTCTATTAAGTTATTTTTGTAAGGGTATTTTATCACATAATAGGAACAGCAACTAAGACATGCACTATACAAATATACAAACTTGGGTGCATATATTTAGAATACCCACAACATTTCAAAAAGGACCAGAAACCAAAGTAGCCTGCATAGAGTGGCTGAGGGATAAAGATAAACCAATATTTATGTTTCCTTCCTACCTACAATCATTAAAATTGTATCCATAAATTTATTTTACATAGTTACTTTAAAAAGTAATATATTTGGGTTACACATTTATAGATCTTAACTTGAAAAGGTAACAAAAGCATATATATGTATATATATCAATTTTTTGACACAATGTTTCCTTCTAAAGTATACAATTTGTATTATAATAGTTACTTAGAAGGCTATCTATGAATTCTGTGAATATAACCCAGCACATTGTAGGTGACAATGTCATATAGTGATTTCAAAGGCTGAATACCACTACAGTAGTTCCTGGATTAATTTTCAGTTTATCATTTAAAGTGGCAAGCTTCATTTTCATAATAATCAGGCATATCTTATGCATATCTAATTGCTTGAAGGAGTGAATAGACATGTTTGCTCTACTTCTGATATTGGAGGACATATTTTATTTATTTTTTATTAAATATTGTTTTTTAGAGGACAAATTCTACCACTGAATATGATGTTAACTATGGGTTTTTAATATATGGCTTTTTAATGTTGTGATGATTCCTGTTCTTGTTTTGTTCTGTATTTTTATTGTGAAAGGGTAAATTCTGACAAAAAAAATTAGTTTTCTAATTAGTTGGATATTATTATATATCATACAGCTTCATTTGATGTACTGTACTATACTGGGAGGCTTTTAATGACTTATCTTTGTATTCTGGAGAACCTAGGCATGGTGTATAATTTTTAGAATTGAAAAAAATGCTACTTTTTTAGCATGTTTAATTTTTTGCATCAATATCCTTTAGGGCAATTAATTTTATTTTTTGGTTTGTTTATTTATTTATTTACCAGCAGCTGATTGTGTATACTATGGTATTAAAGTAACTAAGGCACACATAAACATACATGTTCAAATGTATGTGTATATATAAATATGTATGTATATGTGCTATATATATGTGTGTGTGTGTGTGTGTGTGTGTGTGTATAAATATGTATATGTATATGTGCTAGTGTAACCAAAGAGCAGTTCACTAAGAGGTATTGATTTGGGATTTAGTTCATTTCAGCACACAATTTATTTGCAAGTTCTTAATAAACCTAGGGCCTCATCCATGGGAGGCAGATGCTCTACAAAAGCCAAATCCAGCACTGTCCCCTCCCCCTTTTTTTATTTTTGACAGACTTATTACTCAAATTTCCCTAATGATAGATTAGTGTATTTCTCCTTTAAACCTACACATTTCCTCTCATATTTTGATGCTGTATCGATTGTATATTTGCAAGAACTAATGTTCCCTAGGCAACCAGCCCCATTCTTAATAAACAATGCCCCACTTCACTGCTGACTTTACTTGCTTTGGTTTTTGCTTTGTCTGACGTCTATAGCTACTCCTAGTTGCTTCAGACATTAGTGTCTCTTTCTTCACCTGTCTCCTTTTAAGTATGTGTATTTTAAGTGAGTTTATTATAAGCACAGTTGAGTCTTATTTGAATCCGTTCTGACAACTGTGCTTACAGTGCTGTACTTAGACTGCTGAGATTGGAAGTGACTGCTAGTACATCTGCATGAGTATCGGTCACATATGCTACTCTGCTCTCCGCAATGCCCTTGTTCTTCGGGCTCTCCATTCTTCTCTGTTGTGCTTTAAATTGAGCATTTAACATGACTCCTCTAACTCTTTAGCACGTTAGTTCCTCTTCCCTGACCTGCTCTACCTCCTCTCTTAGCTGTAGACATTGGAAATAATGCATGTGCAGCCAGCCAATCCAACCATGTTCAACTAACACTTCAACTGCAAGGTTAAAATAATTCAAGTCCTTTCCTTCCTCTCCTTTTCTTACACTGCCATTCATCTCACCTCTGTGTACATTAACACGTATTCATGTGCAAACATAATTTTTATGTCTTTCCTGTTATTTTTTAACAAACTATTATCTGTTAGAGCAGTGGTTCTCAACCCTTTAACATAGCTCTTCATATTACGGTGACACTCATCCATAAAATTCGTTCATTGCTACCTCATAACTAATTTTGCTGCTGTTATGAATCATAATGTAAGTGTTTGATACACAACCTCCAACAAGTTCAGAACAGCTGTTAGAGTAAACAGAGGAACATTAAAGGTTTTAAATTAATCTTCATTTACTTTAACACTCTTATCTGCTTCAAATTTCTGATTTCCTTTTTATTGATTTTCTTTAACATTGTGTGTAAGGCGGGTTTATTGGAGATATATTTCTTTCATTATTTTCTCCAAAAATCTTTTCTCATTTCAGGGTAGTTTTGCAGGGTATAAAATCCTAGGTTGTCACATTTCTTCTCTGAATACTTTTACTTCACTCTAATTCCTCATAATTTCTGAGAATGACTGTAACTCTTATAGTTGCTATGTTTGTCTTCTGGCTTCCTTTTCTGCTGTGTTCTCTGACCTTCCTGGCCCTGTGTTCTGGCCTCTGAGTTATTTTAATTTACTGGGCTTATATTTCTTATATTCCACTTTCAATCTGGAATTTCTATTATGAATAATTTACAACTTTTATAACTTCCTCAAAAAATTTAAATGTTCTTCTCTCTTTTTCAGCCTGTGTTTTTTTCAGTTGTTGTGAACATTTCTATTGATACCTTTATTCCTGTAGTGTGTGGACCTAGTGCCTACTGTTTTTGTGGTGTTCTCCATCTAGTATGCCTTGTATTTTTTTTTAAATGATTTTATGTACATGACTACAGTGTCACTCTCTTCAGACACACCAGAAGAAGGCATCAGATCCCATTCCAGATGGCTGTGAGCCACCATGTGGTTGCTGGGAACTGAACTCAGGACCTCTGAAAGAGTAGTCAGTGCTCCTAACTGCTGAGCCATCTCTCCAGCCCCACCATGCCTTGTAACTTTTTTCCCTTGGTAGTCAAACCAATTCATCATGTGAGAACTTCTATAAAAGGCCTCAGGTTAATGTGGTTGTAATGCACAGAATCCTATGATTAGGTCTTAAGTCTTAAATGAGCCTGTGCTATGGACTGTGAATTTCACAAATTTGTCTCAAGTATTTTGTCCCCACTACCTTCTCTCCTCCTTAAGAACAGAAAATTTAGAAAGAGCTAGAGTTGGTTCACTTTCAATAGGTCACCTTTGCTTTGCAAATCTCAACAGCTTAAGTCTAGTTTACTAATTTCTCAAAAGGACAGATTTTCAGAAGACCATAAACACACACACACCACCACCACCACCACCACCACCATCACCTCCAACACTACCCCTTGTTAAAAGCAAGACGGCTCAATGACTAAGTTTCTCTGGAAATTTTAATTCATAAACATAAATTTATTAAATATTAATAATCTTAATATATGTATATATCCACAAATGAATATTATATGTGAATTGTGAATTATACATATACCACACACACATGGGAGTGGGGAACTCTAAAAATTCATCACACACATTTCAAGTTTTCACATCCTATCACGAAAAGTTTAAGCTTTGGTGTATTGAGTCTCTGTACCATCACTAACTTTTATGGTAGCAATCTGTCCTATAATCGCTTTCCTAATGTAAGAACTCATTTTCAGTTTGCAATTTTTTGATATTTAAGATATAAGGATCTCAACTTCTTTACATTAACAGCTTGGAATTCTGCTTTTGACATATATTGTAGCTGTGTGCGGTATTCTGGGTATAGTTTCATCTTAGCTGGGCATAGTATTCTAGCTCTAGTTTTCTTTCAGTAAAGATGATGTTACTGACTTAGACTGATTCTGAGAAGCCTGCCATTTTGTCTTCCCTAGTTTCCTTAAAAATGTTTTTATCACTGGTTTCAAGTATGCCTTGGCAGGAGTTTCTGTTTCTTATGCCTGGAATTCCCTGAGACTCTGATTTAAAGGCTTAGTTTTCGTATCTGTGACTTTTCACCTATTATTTAAAATGGTATTTGTTACTCTTCCCTTTTCTTTAGGGACTCAAATAACAAGACTACTAAGGCACTTCACTGACAGAATTCCCTTTCAGAACTTTCCCCTCCCTCATGCTAGTCTTCCTTCTGTAAAACTGAACCTGTTAATTCTATTCACTGCACATAATCTGACATTGTATTTATGTATGGGAAGATTACTCAACCTGTCTCTTAAGTGCCTACTATCTTCTCTTGAGCTACAGTATATACTCAAGGGGTACAACTAACTAACGCACTATCACTAATAGTGTTCTCAAGATTGCATGATTCTTCTGGGAATAGAACACACAGAGCCTCCTATTAACTCTTAATGAACCTACTACTTTTAAAATTGCATTTCTGACATTTCTTTATGTATATACGTGATTTATTATACTTATTAAAAGTATTTTATTCTTTTAGTTGACATGAAACCTTTATAATCTTTTAAAATACCATTAAATTTGTTATCAAAACTAGCTACTAAGAAGCATTTATCTACATGGAGCCTACTTACAATACTTAAATAAACTGAGTTTACTCATGTCATTACTTCAATGAAATATTCAATTATTTAGCAAAAGTGTTATTTGCTAATGTTTATGGTTTTTAAATACATATGCTTGCGAGACTGATAAAGTTGCCAATTTTTAATAATGTTCTTAAGGTTTTGTAATCTTTGGTTACAATGACCTAACTCCTGCTAAGCAAAAATATATTTTATTGGAAAGATGGAGTAATTCAGACAGGAGAACATTCCAGTTTGCATCTGCTATTATAATAAATCTTGTCTTTTTTAGTTCATGAACCTAATTTGGTTTCATTACAACATTGGAGTAGTCCTGAAGCCCTGCCCAGTGTAAGGGGAGTTTCTTCTCTGAAAGCAATACCACTACAGAAAAGAAGGACACAAGGGGTTCAGCAGCTCTTGTAGAAGACCCCATGACTCCCAACAACCACATGCTGGCTCACAACCCACACTATCATGTCACTAACATGGTGCATATACCCAAACTCATATACACATAAAACAACTTTTTATAAATGAATACAGGATAGGTAAAATCAAGTGGCTCATATTGCTTCAGGTATCTTGATTTTTCATATTCTCTGAAATACAGAAATCATTGGCCACTGGAAAGCTGAAAATAACTTTCACTGTTAGGGTTAGTTATCATGTGGAGTTGTTTTAAGTTCTTCTTAATTACTGGCCTATTCAAAGTTTTTACCTTGAGAAGGCTAGATTTTAGCAAATATAGGCATATAGATATAGATCAATCAAATAAGATGCCTTGGTCCATGTACCCTTGCTTTTGATTTTACTAAATGGTTATTTTTGGGTCGAATCCAGGCTCATTCAACTTTCAAAATAGGCAGAAGATTCATAGACTCACTCTTGTCTCAATGTATAGAACTCTTTAATGTTCATAATCCAAACATTAAAATACTATAATGTTTAGCAATTAGACATAGCTCACTGTTCTGCTTTTTCCTAGGTGTGTGAACTCAGCATGCTTTTCCATTTGTTCTTTTCTCTGTAAAACACTGACACTAAAAAGACATTAAAACTTGAAGTGTTGTCATCACTCGGGGGTCATCTTGAAATAGTTCACTTCTACAAATCCGTGTGCTTTCTGTTCTATCTAGCTTCATCGTACCAATCACTCATGAGCCACGTGAAGTAGGTTTAAAAAGAAACCACCAAGTGTCCTCGGACACAGGTCCTAAGCTCAGCACTATGAGTTCTGCATCCTTGTGCAACATGTTTTCCCTCGTTGCCTCAATATAGAAGACGGAGCCCTGATCTCACTAATGGTTTTCAAAGGACAATCATACAGAAAATGCCAGTGTTCTACTGAAATGACCTTTTTCACTGATATCAGAGAAATGACTAAATATTTTTAATTTTTCCTCTTATATATTCTTCAAATAACAAACTAATATTCTTTAAAACTAAAAGCACTTCATTGATCAGCACATCAGTCCCACCCCCCAGGTGTGTGTATGCTTGTGTATATTAATGTGCGTATGTATGGTATAAACTCAGTAGAGGTTGGTAAATCACATATATACTAAAATTGAATTTATAAGCTGTAATACAACTACTGGATAATTCTGGATGTTTCCAAGTCCGAAAACAATTGAGGATGCCTGTGTAAAATGTTTGGATTTAACAACAAAAAATCCTGAGCCTTCAACATCTAAACAACGTTGTTTCGCCTAAACTTAGTTTCGCGATGGTCAGAAAAAACGGAAGAAGGGCAGCCAGTCGTCCTGGGCTCCGGGTGCAGACAGGGAAGGAGCTTCATCTAAAGGCCTTGGGCCTCCGGTCTCCACTCACTGATTCCTTCTCGAACATGCTAGGCCTCCTCTCTCTCTTAGACGACACCGGGGATTGATGCGTTTGGCCGGAGGGCGCCTTCGCCATTCGGCCTCGCCGCTCCATCTTGATAGGTTCACTGGGACGCCGCGCCTCCCTCCGCCGTGTAGCTGCCCAACGCCCCGGCCCAGACGCCGCAGAGCACGAGTCTCACGCCTGCGCCGCGCGCAGCCGCGTCCCGGAAGCCAGCGAAGAGAGGCGCGTGAGTCATCAGAGAGTGCCAGGACCCCGGAAGCCGGAGAAGAGCACAGAGGAGCCTGAGTCATCAGAGGGCGCCCGTATCCCGGAAGCCGGGGAGGAGGGATGCGTGAGTCATCAGAGAGCGCCGCAACCCGAGCCGGAAGCGATGGAGGTAGGGCGGAGCGCTGGGTCCCATTACTTGCCCTGAGTTGCTGTTCCAGGAGCCAGTCTTGGCAGGCCCGCAGCAAGATGCTGTCACGCGAGAGTGTGGGTGGGCTTGCAAGCTACAGGGCAAGTCAGTTTACAGAACCCTGTGTTTGATGAGAGGAGGGAGGGGTTGTGAAAAAACGGAAAGAGTAAATCACCTCATCCGCCACTCTACACCCTGAACTCGGTGCTTCTGGGCCGGAAGTTGTGTTTCATACCAAGGTCAGGGATGCTAGGTTTTCTCTCCTCACACTCCCTGTAAAGTATCTCGGATTTTTGTAACAGCGGTATAATAAAGGAATGCGGAAAGGACTGACGCATTATTCAGAAAACCCACCGAGCCTCCGAACTCCAGAGTCAGCAAGTGTGATTAATGAAACGATTCCAGTTTCACAATGAACATTTAAAAGAGATACATAAAAATACCCTTCTACACATAGAGCTAGTATAGTATCCAGAAAGCATATTAACAGCTGCCATGCCTTAGTTTGGTCTGTTCTGAAGATCAGATTTTCTCTCCCCTTGAATGTAACAGCACCTTTTACGTTTTATATTTCAGATTTTAACAGGGGATTCCATTACCACATGCCTTTCTCCCTTAGTGTATGACTTGATTTGTAACCTTGGGTTTGAACTCACAGAAATTTGTGATATCAATAGCATTGTAACTCAAAATGGTGAAGTACGATGGAAAGCAATCACAGACCGTGTGAGCTACACAGAATTAGGTTTGTATTCTCTTTGTACATCAAGCTTCAGTTTAAATATTTAACCTAAAAGTTTGTTGTCCAGTAAAACCCTCATTTGTTCTTCCTGAAGAGTGTTATAGTGTAGTTGCAAATCAGGAGAAATATGCAAAAGTCAAGAGATGCTTAGTTAAGGGAATAATGCAAGCAGGAGGGCCAAGGAGGCAGGGCCTAAGAGAATCTAGACTATTCCAGTATCTTAGGGCTTGGATCCACTAGACACTAGCTACATATACAGCACAGATTCTCTGGATAAAAGACAAGGTGGAATGAGGTAGCACCTCTCATCATGTTACACAGAATAGCACCTAATTGACAATATGAGTTATTTCTCAAATTCCATATTTTTGAGGTTGATCAAAAGCAACTAAACCTACAGCTACACATCTGTTCTGATAGTAAAACCTTTTTCAGTTTATTTCTACTAAACTATATGTACACTTACCATATGTCCAATTTTAAGCTGCTTGACTTTGTGGACATTTTATAATTAAAGGTTTTCTCTGATTTAGATGTTTCTCGTCCCTTAACAGAGATGTGGAGCTAAAACATTTTCTCCTCCTATAAGGGCAAGGTCTGGACTATAGGAGAAGTGTGCAGCAGTTGGGGCCTGTGTGTGAGGCCATCCATCTACACATCTCATCTCTGACCAGAGCACAGTTTGAAATTCAGTATTCACCATGGTACCAGTGGACAACTCATCCAGAGGTTTGACATTTGTAAAATTGGAAATCCTTGTTACTTGCCAAGTTAAGGGTGTCTTTTCCATCTTTGGCCTACTGTCACAAGCAAGCAGGTAGACAAACGTAGTTACTTTAACAGAAGTTATATTTTACTATGATGAGGGGATCACATTATATTCGTACTCCAAATTCCTAACTATAGCCCTAAGCCTATCTCCCTAACTATGTGACACATCTTAGTTGAAGGTGAAGTCCACTCTTTAACAGAAATCTCTGATTTGAGGCTCAGGATCCTAGGGAGACTCTCCAGCTGCAAAGCAGATCACAATGTCATCTCTGCAGATGTGCAGCGCAGAGCATTGCTCTTAGTCTCTGCTTCTAAGCTGTCCAGGGGTCATCATGGGGTTTGAGGCTTGAGTCTGGTGATCATGAGTGGGTGTGGTCACTGAGTTCTGGGTATCAGATGCTTTGGGTGTAGCGGGGATCCCGACTAAGTTATTTTTCCATGTATAAAAAGCATTTTTCACTACGCTCACTTTACCTTCCAACTTTGAAAAGTTCTCAGGGACTACAAGAGAGTTGAAGATAACACCTTGAAAAACTTTGGGGCTCATTTAGGCTTTAGAAGATAAAGTCCACTTGAGCGTATAGAACAGACCTCTCAGAGAGATGGCAGTAGGTGCTTGCTTTCGTAACAGTGACTTGAAAAGAAGGTATTAATGGGGGGCAAGTCCTAATGTAAATCTTGTGTACTTTGCTTTTTGTCTTTTCCCATGTTTCATTTGACATGTTAAAGGACTATACTAAAGCAGTACCCGTACTATGTATGCTTCTAGAACACTGAGATAAGCTGCTTTATGGAGGAACTAAACCAAAAATCATTATAGGAAAGAAGCAGGTCAGAATATTTGGGTTCAATTAATTATTATGTCAAATTTGTTCTTCGAACAAACATTTAAACAACCCCTTAGGTTGTTAAATAATTTCCCTTCAGTGTTAAATAATTTCCTTTATTATAGTACTTCAATATAAAATATTTTTACTCCAAAAATTTTAAATCTTCAAATCTTAAGAGGCTTGAGTTCGGTAATAGTAAATGAATAAACATTATTGTCATCTTGAGAAACGTCTTTCACTGCATCTGAGTTGTGGTGTATGTCTTCCTCTGAGCAGTTGTTTCTTGAGATATTTGATGCCTTGGAGAGCTCGCAGTTTGCTGCCATCTCCCTCAGCGTGATGAAACTAGCTTCCTGTCTGGAACGAGCTTTGGGCGATGTGAGTGTGAGAATTCTCACTGTCTGCCAGATAACCTGGATGAACACAAGGAATTCGGATCTCCTGCTTTTTATTACCGTTTTTCTGTAAAATACAATGATTCTCTTTGTACATGGTTTTAGGAAATCCTAATTCTTGTGAGCTCAGAGATTACAGCTATGTATGGTTGCTTCTGCACCTCCTGTAACACCATGCTGTGTGGAGAGGGGGTGGAGATGGGTGGGATAACTGGACCTTTCTGGTCTCCATTCTAGCTCCAGTTTCAGTAAGAGACCTTGTCTCAAGGGAATATGTGGAGAGTGACTGAGGATGCTGCCTTTCTCGGGGCCTAGGCATGTGCGGTCATTTCCTACATGTGTACCTGAGAGCATGCGCATGTGTGTATGCACATACACACAGAGGAAAGGAAAACTTGTCTAAGCACTTTTCTTTGTTCATGTTTACCACGCTTCACCCACTATGCTCTGTTTTAACATGTTACTGCTTATTATCATCTAATTATTATGTGATTTCTGTTTGAATTTTAGGTCTTTTTACTGGTTGGGGAAGAGTGCCCCTTTCTCCTAAGAGATCTTCTTGCATCTGCAGAGCTTGTACAGGTCTTTGGACATGCTGTGGTAAGTGTGCAAATTAGACATAAACGTACAGTAGCTAGCATGAGCTGTGCTTCTGATCTTCCAAACCTACAGTACTCTGGGAAGACATTAACTATGTCAACCATTAAGCGTGTTCTTCTCTCTTCCTTCTGGAATTGTCCCTCTTCCACATATTCCACAGAGTCTCTCTCCCCAGATTTGATGATCATAGAATAACCACATAGGTCCAGCCAGAGAGGTAGTTAGAAGCACATCACTTTGTTCATTTAAGTATTCATACTGATATTACTAAGTCACCATAGACTATAGTTACCACTTTGGAATGGTAGTATTACATTTTTGCCCTAAAGTACTTGTGTGTTTAACAGGTAGGAGTTTATGCTTTTTGTAGCCATTCAGTCTTACAGCAGCATAGTGTGTGTGTGTGTAATATATATTATATAGCCTTTATATTTTCCAGAATATTCTAGAGGGACTGTAACCAAGAGACTTCAAACTAAAGGGTGACTTGTAGACAGCTCAGAGAGGCAGAAGACCAGAACAGCCATCCTAGTTGTACCAGAGATTCACCAAATTCACATTTGGAACTGAGAAACCATCCTCAATGTATGCACCTCCCCCAACTGCTCACTCCCTTGCCAGCTTGAAAATAATTTTCTGATGAAGAGCTGAAATGAGGTTGGAGTGTGGACTCTTGTTGTTTACTGAATCATTAAACACATTTTATTCCCATTAGCCATTTTCCTCTGAATGGCCATCTTATCCTCTAGGTGATTTTCTTAGCTGCTGATAGATGGTATATAAAATGGGAAAGGGGAACAGAGTTCTGAGGCTGTTCCAGAGAGATGTGGCTGTTGAACATGGATGTTGGGTTAAACCCCTCTGAGCTTTCCACCTGCTGGTTCTACTTGCGAGGCCCAGAATGCATTTTTCGCTCCGCTCTGCAGAGACTGCTTCCATTTCTTTCCTTGGGGACTGACTGCTCTTCTCTCTCATGAGTCTGTCCAGGCAGGGAGGAACACAGGACTTGGATACAGCCTAGCTGGAACTGCTGTTCTCATCGTTTTTGCCATATAGGCCCATGCTGCCTGGTGTGGAGTTTGGGTCTGTCACTTTCTGCTATGTCCAGATCCTGGGTGCCTCTGATGTCTAGTGTTGAAGCTATCCGTTCTGAGTGCATGGCTAGCTTCTAGCATGCTGTCCCTGGTTTCTGAAACCCTGGGTTCATCTTCTTCACTTGTGTTACTTTATATGCACAGGGAGAAATATTACTGCCTTCCTCAAAAGTGGGTCTAGGGATAAATGAGTCGATGAATCATGGAAAAAATGTGTCTAGCATGTGTTAAATACTCAGTAAATGTTGGTTTCAGGCCAGTGAAATGGCTCCCTGGGGACAGGTGCCTGCCACCAAGTCTGACAACAATTCAAACCCTTGGTGGAAGCAGAGAATCAATTCCCTCAGGTTCTCCTCTGACCTTTAGTCATTGGCACATAATGAGTAAAAAGGTAATAACAGTTTCATGTTAGTTTCATTATTGTTACTATTTATACCAGCAGAAGCTGCTGGCTTCCTTAGGTCTAAGAGAGAAAGCAAACATTTTAGGGTTGAGTTGATTTACTCCATGATTCAGTAATCTGCTGTCTTAATGGATTAGATGGACGTACTAAAAGTCTTCATCGGGTCTCCCTGCGGACTCAACCTGAGAAACGTCTTGTGGCATGGCTTTGCTTCCCCTCAAGATATTCCTCCAAAGTAAGTTGCTGGTTAAATAGCTTTTTTCCGTATTCTGCTTAAGAATTTGCTATATTTTGAATTTCACAAGAAGAAAGGATTCGTTGTGAAAGACAAAAGAATTTGAGACATGGATGGTCAAATTGCACATCAACAGCAAAGCAACTGGAGTGGGATAGAATGTGCTTCAATGCCTTTGATCCTAGGAACAAGCATGGGTGCCTGGATAGGTAGAAAGCCCAGGCATTTTGATACAGTAATAGCCTACCTGGTTATTTTACAGCTTAATCCCATCTATGGAGAATTCTGAAGTTTGATGGTTTCCTTTCTTAATTCCCTTATTTTTTGACAGCATTTGTGTGGAAGTCAAAGGGCAATAGTGGGGAATGGTTCTCTCTGTCCAAATGCAGGCCTAGGGATTGAACTCAGGGCATCCAGCTTGGCTGTAGATGCCTTTCCCCACTGATCCACCTCAACCCTCCTCCTTGCATAATTTTAATACCTCTAAGAAAAGTTCTTTGTATGTGGCTATGTTCATTTTCCAGGGGATCTCTGTCTCCTTCCCTAGATACTGTTCAGCCATGTTGCTGTTGACGGCAGGACTGGGTCAGTTACTGAAGAGTTACCTTCACCACACAAAAGTCACATTGGCACATCGACCCTTTGTAACACTCACAAACTTAGAGGATGTGATTGTTTTTCCTGGCAAGTTCTACATTTCACACTCCCCCCTTACCATGTCTTTATGGAGGTATTTGCACGGTTCGTAAGTAGCATGAGACTTGAATTCTTGGTGGAATACTCACTTGCTATTGCCACAATGGCTCTGTGAGTTATTGGAAGACCAGCTAGAGCTGGTCTTTTCCTCTGGTGTGCTGCCATTCAGAAATCTGGGGGGCATTCACGGTATCTGTTCTTCTTTCCTCTCACCTTGTCCGCATCTGTACTTGTGGCTATTCTATCAGCTGTGCCAACAGTAGGAAGTTGCTGTATTTTCTGAGAATACATCTTACTCCTCTGGGTCAGTGTCCCCAACTAGAGTACCTTGAACTCTACTCTCAGTTGCTGCCCAAGTCCCTGAAGAGATTCATTTGCCCATTTTTCTTCTTGGAAACTTTCTGAGGCCACTCCACTGTAGCTGTAGGCCAGGTGCTCTCCATTTTTAGGGATGTTCTGCCCCAGGCCACAGTTCATCTGTCCCAGGGTGCTGGCTGACTGGCATGTCTGTCCACGTGTTCCTGACCTCTTTCTGTTGCTGGCTGAGGTTGTGTTTACAGAGGTACTTGCTCTTTTACAGGTGTGACTTACGAGGCACTCTCAGCATTAGAGACAGTGATGACGAAATCCAACTTTCTATTAAAAATCATGCTGCCATATTGGGAACTGGCAGTGAGCAAGTTCAAGTCCCACAGGTAACAAGGGTGGCATGGTGCCCTTGGTGCTTAGATGCCAGGCCTGCCGGATGCTGAGGGAGTAGAGGTGAGACCTCTCAGACTAGGCGGAGTGCAGAACGCCTTCCTCTGTGGCTCGGACAAGCCGCGACTGTTTGAAATACCCTGTATCATCCTCTGGGTGCCATAGATAAGCCTTTTTTTTTATTGTTAGAATAAGCGTCTTAGTATTTTTCTGAGTTCTTACTATAAATAAAACATTGCACCTATCATTAGAGAACTATGGGGCTTGGGGAAGAGGAGGAAGACAGACAAGCCTGGCCATGGATTCCCTCAAAGACAAAGCCATGCAAAAGCCAGGCACAGTGTGTTTTTAGAGAGTCAGAGACTGGAGATCCAGTAAGTTGGTCATTACTTAGCCTCAGGTGACCTCACTCTTGGATTCACTTTTTCTTCAGCTACTTCCTGCAGCTCTGCTTTTCTGGCCATCCTCAGAAGTGATATACAGTGTTTACAGATCCTTGATGACATTTTGTTCTACTGAAACTACGAAAAATGTTTCATCAAGCTTTAAAACACCCCCTCCCCAAAAGAAAGAAGGGAAGGAAGGAAGGAAGGAAGGAAGGAAGGAAGGAAGGAAGGAAGGAAGGAAGGAAGGGAAGAAGGAAGGAAGGGAGGAAAGAAAGAAAGAAAAATGGTTTTAAAGTCATTAGTCTATTTAGAATTGGATCCTAGTATTTTGCTTCTCATACTAGCAAGTTATATACCCTTGTTTCCCATGCTGTGTTATTTGTGTTGAGCCTGCAGTGCAGTTCCTGAGACACTGGCTGCTCTACTCTGGTCCCACAGGTTTGCTGACTGCACCATGTTGTTGCTGTCACAGCTAGAAGCTGGACTCAGGAGAGTTTTTGCTGCAGTTAACAAATGTCCTGATAGACTGCTCACAGCTGAGGTGCGTGTATTTCTGTTACTCACTGCAGCTACAGTTACTATAGTGTTCTGTGGCTATTTAAAACTTTTAAATGTAGATAATTAGGTAATACTTGCTTAGTATGTGCAAAACCCCAGATTCAGTCCCCAGCCCCTTACCACACACACACACACACACACACACACACACACACACACACCCCACAAAACATGTTTTATTTTCTGGTACAGCACACATTTATTTGAATTGTGATTCTGTAAGATAGTAGCTCTGCTTCCAGACTGTCCTTTATACTTCATGATGGTGTGAAAGCGCCAGCATCTTCTGAAGCCAGAATCGTTTCTGAGTTTGCGTATTACTACTGTTCTCTTTAATTATTTCTCTTTTATATCTTCCCTTTTCTGCAGTCAACAATTCTGTATACCACGTTTGATGAAGTAAGTAGCCAAACTTGAAAAAAACTTGAAAAAAATTCATTTTCTTTCAAGATGCAAATTAAAATACAATCATTAGAGCTGAAGAGATGGCTCAGAGGTTAGGAGCACTTGCTTTTCTTGCAGAGGATTTGGGTTTGGTTCCAAGTACCCATATGTTGGTTCACAACCAGGTGTAGGCATGCACATGGTACACATGTGTACATGCAGGCAAAAATACTCATGCATGTAAAGTAAGTGAATTTAAAGTAATACTACTAATAAGAACCACAAATATTAACTATAAGTAGCATGCTTACAGGAAATTGTTGATGGTAATAGGCAAGAAGAAGAAGCTCATGTAAGATTTAAATATACCTCTGGGGCTGTACTTTGGTGAATTGAATGCTTACCTGGCAGTCATGAAGCTGTGGGTTCAGTCTCCAACACTGAATATACCCAGCATAGTGGCACATACCTGTAATCCCAACATTTGGGAGGTAGATGCAGGATTTGAAGCCAACCTGTAATACATGAAACTCTGCTTCAAATAAATAAATAAACAAATAAATAAAGCTTTCAGGTTAATTTTGAGGCCCAATAATGTTAATCTTACTTCTGTAGTTGTACAAAACACAAAGTTTGAAAATGTAAACAGATCGACACCATTGGCTGTAACCACTGCTGTGAACAACTGTTTTTAACCAGAGCAACAACTTTAGAAATACAAATATTGCAATTGTATGTATACAGATCAATGTCTCTGTACGTGTACTTACATGACTCTTGTGCCTGTAGTATATGTGCGTGTGCCAGCTTTACAGCTTATTGATTCATCTATATTTGATGTTCTAGATACTGGCAAAACACATGGATGACGGTAGCATCAACCAGCTTCCTTGTTTCCTTGGAGAGCCTGCCATGGTAAAGTCCAGATATGGACTCATGTCTTTCTGGTTATGAACATTAATTGTGTTGTGCTCAGGAGCCGACGAACTTCTGGATGTCACCTTGGTCTGTCACAGACATCATCAGAAGTGACTACAAATAGGCGCTGTGCTTTTTGGATGCCTGATGTCTTTGCTGACCTCTTTCTAAACTTTTTATTTACTGAGCCTGTGTATTTTTACTAAAGAAAGGACTGCATATTTGTTTGTAAAACTTAGCAACAGTCAGATATCTTTAAGTGTTGGATGATACAATTAATGTTTTAGCCCAGTTTTCAATCAGCATTTTATATTTAATAAGAATACTACAGTGACTTCTATATAGACTATAGTAGATACTTTCTGTCTATTCCACATTACTGAGAGAAGAGATGGATTATACTTTCCATTCCTTATGTGATTTTTGACATTCCCTTCTGCCTTCAGACAATAAGATGACTAATCTAGCTGATTTGGTTTTTTTTTTTTTTTTTTTTTTTTTTTTTTGAATCTCCTGGAGTCTTCCTCTCTTGGCAGTCTCCCCACATCAGTGTTTTCTTGACTTTCCCCCACCTCCATAATCTGGAAGAGAGAGGCTTTGGTAATGTACTATTAGAGATAGGAGAGCAACTATCTTTATTGGCTTAAGATGCAGGAGTTGTCCATGGTGAATGCAGGGGAAGCAGTGGCCAAGGGACAGCTGCTTGGTTATGCTCCTTCAAGTGAGAGCAGTGACTTAAGCTTCTTTAGGGAAGTTTGTTTCCCTTCCCTGGGTGGTTCGTGCTCCGCCCCACAGGCAGGCTGTACTGAACAAGGGCTCCTCGCTGCAGATCCAGCTGCAGGATGGGGCAAGTGCCTTCTTTGAGACTCATATTTCCCATCAGTTTCTAAACAAACAAACAGGAACTGCCTGGAAACCCTGCCATTCACTCTTCATCTGCCCAGAACACTAACAGAATGTTTCTCTGTTAATTTTAAAAGGAATTCTTGTGGGATTTCCTGAACTATCAGGAGGGCCCTCGTATCCGGGATCGTTTAAGCCATGGGGAGATCAACATACGTGAATTTCCAGAAGAAGCAGCAAGCCAGCTGCTCACGTTCTCCCTGGTGCTCCTGCTCAGATTCACTGAGGAGGACACACTGTCAGAGCTGAAGGTACCACAGGGGGAGGAGGGCGCCTGGCAGAACAGACTACCACCAGCAATGGAAGAACACGTCTTATTTCTCAAATAAGATTATCTGTTGATAATTTTTCATCTTAATTTGAGTTACAGTACTAGTCTGTCAGAATATATACATGTATATATTTATGCATTTATATATATATATA
>JADRCD010233298.1:0-22369 GCA_019843815.1 Montemys delectorum | reverse complement strand
AAATATTTTGAAGCTGGGGATCACTGTACCATGAGGAACTGTATTAAAGGGTCCTCCCAGGAGGAAGGGTAAGACCCACTGATTATTAGCAATCTGGTATGACAAGGTCTCCTAAGCTGTTATAATTTACTTCTCCTTTGATACTGTCTTAAGACTCAGACATGATCTTCTTAGGGAAATATAATCCAACTACAATTTTTTCCTTGCAAATCTACTTATTTGTGAGGTATTTTGAGGACCAGAGAAATTGGCCAGGGCTAAGGAAAATGAGAGGGAATGGAGGGAGACAAGTTTTAGAGGAAAGCACACACTTTGATCTGATGGAGGACTCTTTTGTTTTGATTTTTTGATTTTTTTGTTTTTTGTTTTTTGAGTCAGGGTTTCTCTGTGTAGCTCTGGCTGTCCTGGAACTCACTCTGTAGACCAGGCTGGCCTCGAACTCAGAAATCTGCCTGCCTCTGCCTCCCAAGTGCTGGGATTAAAGGCATGTGCCACCATGGCCCTGCTCAGAGTATCTCATCCTTAACACATGTTGGCCGACTTAGAACAACAGAGTAAGTGCTAAGACATGTGTGGGTTACAGGGAAGCCCTAAGTAGTGACTCATAATTCTGATATTGTCATTTATTCATTTTCTAGAATCTTAGCAAAGGTGTGCTATGCTTAAGATGACCTGTTTGCGATAATGGAGACCACAGAGCCATAAGAGGTGCAGCCAAGACTTCAAATAATACAACTACTACAGAGGCTTCACCCAGTGTGCTTCTGATGACAACAAGGGGGCATAATTTAGATAAAGCTGGAGGAATTTGACTGAGGATCTGTGCTTGAGATATAAGTTTGGAAATATTCCCTGTAGAGATGACACCTTAAGTTCTGCGTGAAGTATTTTATTTATTTAGTCAACAAAAAAAACCATGGTTAAGCATTCACGTGGTAGAAACTGTTCTAGGTTCTTGTGAAACGTGAGGACATCAGAATGAGGAAATCGTTAATGTCGATGGTTTCAGTTCTGCAAGAAGGAAAATGTTCTGGAGAGGAATGGTGCTGATGGCTACACAGCATCAATGTTTGGTACATACCGCTGAATTCCACATGATTCAGATACTGAACACATGTTGGTCGACTTGGAACAATGTTCCAGATTGCTCAGATACTGGAAACATGATTCAGATACTGTATTTCATCATTGCACTGCTAAGACAAGACCTTTCCATGTACCTCAGGCTGTCTTCAAGCTCATGATCTTTCCTTAGCCCCTTAGGTGTTGGGATTAAAGTTGTGTGCTACCATATGGGTTTACTGTATATCTTTTGTATGCTACTACGTACACATTGGAATCTAATAAGATTAACCATCAGAGAAGCCAGCTATGTCAGAGAAATGAGTTGTGGTGGTACAGGATGATAATCAGTAATTGTGGCAGTGAGGAGGATCAGGAATTCAAGATCATCCCCAGTTACACAGTGAGATAGAGTCTAGCATGGGCAAGTGGTACCCTGTCTTAAAACAAAACAGAGTAACAAAAACAAAGAAATCATTTTTGAAGCATATGAGCTATAATATAGCACACAGATACAATCTGATGATAGACAAGATATACTTTGCTTATATTTTGGAAGGCAACAAGTATTATAGAGGAAAGTAGAAAGAACTACGAGTGATTAGGAATAGTGAGTTGGTTACTCTTTTTAAAAGGCTTGCCAGAACATGCATAAGGATTGTCCAGAGATGGAGAGATGATGGGTGTAGCCATCTGAGGAAAGCATTTTAAAGCAGTGGGGATCCCTTGTGCCCCAAAGTGAGTACATGTCTGCCTACTCATGGGACTATAAGGAAGTGAGTATGGCTGGGGCAGTGTGCAAAGCAGAGACAGGTTGAGATCACAGGGGTAAGGGGAAGTCTAGTTTTGTATTTACCATATATACAGATATATGTTCTTAAGATCACTTGTAGGACTTTGACTTTTACTCTGAAGAAAATAAAAATCATCACAAGGTATGAAATAGAGAAATGGACGTGACATTTCTTAAAAGGATAATTCTACGTAGAGGGCATCTACTTAAGTAGGAAGAGAAGAGAGGAGGCAGGAAGGCCTCTGGAAGGGTGTTGTATTGATCTTCCATAAGAGGTGGAGATGGCTTGCATTTGAGTAGTGGCAGTAGACATGGCAAGAAATAATTAGAACTTCTCTCTATCAATTTTAAACGAGCCAACAGCATTTCTTTCTAAATGACCAGAGGTAGCTAATAGAAAAGGGGACTCAAGGATGCAGCCAAAGTCTTGTCTTGGGTGTCAGGGCTGTTGGCATGCCATCCTGTTGAGAGGCACCTAGTGAACTGCTTTGGGGGTAGGGTGACTGAGAGTTAAGTGTGGAACATTCTGTGTTCGCTTTGTTATCACAATTTGTTTATGTAAGTTGCACAAGGGAGGGCCATGGAAAGCATGAGTCAGTGAGAGAGTATCTTCCTGTAGTACTGGGTCAGAGTAGGTGTGTCTTTGAGATGGAGAAGGAAAAAAAAGATACGGGAGTATCAGTGGCTCTGTCGCTGACTCATGTTTTTTGTGACTGTCATTTGTTCAAGTTAAGAACAGTGAGCCAGAACTATTGAGCTCTTCTTGTACACCAGATACATGGTGTACTAACTCATTCCTACCTTCGTATTTAAAGGAGATGTTAAATTGCAATTAGAGGCAAGTGAGTTTCCTAGCTTCTGCCCACAGCTGAGACCTCAGGAGGATTTTGTAATTCACAAACACTCCCTAGCCATGGCATCATTATTCATCTTCAAAACAGTCCTGTAGAGGAGGCCAGTAGGGTTACCCTTCTTGTGCTCTGAGGCCTGGAGGTCTTGCTCAGTGCAAAGGTAACAGTTAAAGGATTCAGGTACTCTAACTTACAGGCCAAGAACTTCCCAACAGATCTTTGTCACCTAATTTTTTATTTACAACGATTTAAAACTTAAAAAAAGTATAATAGTATACAAAACACATAAATATCTTTTATGTATTTCACCCATCGTTATTTTGCCATATTTGATTTATATCTTACACACACACACACACACACACACACACACACACACATACACTTTTTTTTATGGTGTATTTGAAAGCATGGAAAGAATGCAGGCATTCTGTCATGTCCAAGCATATTTAACCTACATCTTTTAAGAATTAGGCTATTATCCTACAAAATAAATCTCATATACAAGATAACTAATAATAATTTAAAAACCTGTTATCTCATATGCTATCTATATTTAAAATATGGGACTGGCACCTAATATCTTTTTTAGCTATATTTTTTTTCTTTGTAGGTACTGATCTAGAATCCTGTGTGATATTTGAGTACAGTATCTTCCATCTCTTCGAATAGAATTATTTTCCATTTTTAAAAATGATACTGTTTTTGAAAAGTCCAGGTCACTTGTCATAGAGAGAGTCCTAAATTCTGTTTGTTTGATTGCTTCTTCAGAATTAGATTTAGGTTAAAGTCTTTTCAGTGCTTTGGGTAGTAATAGCACACAAGTGAACCTTAGGTTATGGTCCTGTGTTGGGGGGACTGAACTCTCCCTCAAGGAGAGAACTTCAAGATTCTTCATTGTGGGACTGCACTTTCTCATCTCAGGTTAATGTATTCTGTGGAGTGTTTTGACCCTAAACCATTAGCATCCAAGGAGGATCTTTATCTGGATTTGTTACTTCAGTGGTGGGTACCAAATTCCTATTGTCTCTCCTTGTTTCTGGTGTGCTGGGATCTTACACTCCTGGGACTCTGCAGGGGTAGAAGATGCGGGAAGCAAACTATAGTGTTAGATGCAGGTGATGGAATGGCTCAGGTGATGCCAGGGTCCAGCAATGCTAGGCAGGGCATGTAATTGTGAAGCAAATCTGCTACTCTGGTGATAGTGAGTTTCAATTCTGTAATTTTGGGGTGGAGACAGTTTCTATAACTTAGCTTTTCTATCTTTCTGTTTTTCAAAAGTGTTTTTTAGGGGAAGAACAAAAGAACGAAACCAGCACAATCTCTTTAGCATTGTTTTCTCTCCTTTTTGACACCTTTCCCTCCCTCTCATTTCCTGAGACTTTCTTCAAAGTCACTAAATGTATGTTTAAATATTTTCTCCAAGTTTTCTACTCTTTAGTCTATCTCTTCTAATTGACCTGTTCTTAACATTGTTTTCTTCTAGCAGAATTGTCCTGCTGCCGTTTCTTGGTAGAAGAAGGACTTGAGGAAGTTAGAAGCAATTTTTTCACTTTGATTTTTTCTTTTTTTAGGAAGCAACTTTTAGTTATGACATATACTAGCTCACCTCTACACATCAGAAAATACATAGTCTTAAGAAAAAATGCATTTTAAGAGATACCACAGTACTTTTCTCCAGTAACTCAGCTCCTCAGCTGTACTCTGTTTTTTTTTTTTTTAAATGCATTGTTCTGCCAGCCACACACTTTCTTTCTATAAAGCTGAAAAATGGAAAGCTCATTCTCTTGCTTGCTTTCTTTCTTCCTCTCTCTCTCTCTCTCTCTCTCTCTCTCTCTCTCTCTCTCTTTCTCTTTCTCTCCCCCCCCTCTTTTTCTTTCTTTCTTTTTTTTTTTCCCTGGTAGTGTCTAACCACATTTTTGAACTCTGGTCTCACATAGACAGTTGTTGATAACGAGCAGATACATACTATGTACGAAAGTCATGCTGCTGGGCTATGGAAATAAGGGAGAGGACCTCTGAGAGGGTGTCTACTTAACTCTCCAGTCATCTTGTTTCTATGGTGACAGTGACAAACAACTGGGTGTAGTGGAACACACTGAAAACCAGAACTGGGGAGGCTGAGGCAAGATGATTGCAAATTTGAGGCCAACCCAGGATGACATGATAAGCTCCAGGCTAGCCTGAGCTACATGGTAAAACCCTTTTAAAAACAAAACATGAACAAACAAATGACAACAACAACCAGACAAACAGATTCTCTCATTCTTTCTCTCTCCTCTCCTCCCCCCCAACACGCACGCACACACACACACACACACACCAATACATGTGAAAAAGAAATAAAATTTACAAAGTGACTGGCAATGATCTAGAGAGAGAGAAAGAGAGAGAGGGTTTAAGTCAGGATATGTGAATATGTATGAAGGTCAGGTTTGGTGGCAGACATCTTTGTCTATTCTGTTGGGCCACTCACTTTATTATTTAAAAAAATAGTTTTTTTTTCCCCCAGTGCAACAAAATTTCAAAAATGGTTTTTTTAAAAAAAATCCTACAACCTCTAAACAATCTCTTAGCAGTTATGTCTAAGTAATTTATAATCCAAAATAATAATAACAGTGCTATAGAATAGGATAGAGTTTTACACTGAGAGGTGTCACTTTGTTAACTGATAAATTCTCTTTATCAGTTAACAAAAAGCTAGAGAAGAAAGTGGTGTGGAAGGATAAGAGAAGGCCTCCCTCAGTACAGCCTGCAGCGTTGCTTGCCAGAGTGTTTCAAGGGTTAGGAAGGAAAAGAGTTGAGGGAGATGAGCCCTTTCTCAGAGATGCACTTGGTCTTCCTTGGTTTTCCTGGTAAAGGATACTAATTTAATGCTATAATCCTTTTGAGGCTTGACATAGATTATATCATACGGAGTCAGTGAGATTTAGAAGAGTCAATTTTTGAAGATACTTTAAAAACCTATTTAATATTAACCAAGAGTTTTATAATCTTAATTGCCTGTAAACTTTTTTTTTTTTAATGTATTAAGCCAACGCAACATGAAGTGTGTATTTAAATAGCAAAACACTTTGAAACCAGTGACACCTACGCTCTATAGAGGTCACCTTTGAAATTAAAACTTAGTGACTCTGTGCTGGATGTGAAGGCCTACATAAAATAAGTTTTTAAAAGTAGTTTCAACTTTAAAATAGTAAAAGTCCAGCTGTTAGTAAGATCATATTTTCAACATTAAATATGATAACATGCTGTAAATACTCATATAAGTAAAAAGAAATATGTGGCTTACTAATATGAATGTAATATTAAGAGTAATTAAAATAAATTTTAGTTACATGATATTTTATTTTATGGTGAAAAAACATTTAGAGTCGAAAACTTACTATATTTTATTATACTCACAATGTCTAATGGATTTATGATTCAGATGTTTTGATTATAATTTTTGAGAATTTACTTCTGTTGTTTTGAAGGTAAAACAAGAACTCAGCCTGGTGGTCCACATCTACTTCTGGCCTTCAGGAGCTGAAGCAGAAAGACCTTGAGTTTAAGGCTAATGTGACTACATATTGAGAATCTGCCTCAAGAAAGTTTTCTAGTTTTATTTTAAAGGGCTGGGGATGCAACCCAGTGGTAGAACTCTGCTTACTGTGTGTAATGGCCTTGCGTTCAGTTTCCAGCACCAAAAAAGAAAGAGACAAAATAAACAAATGAGCAAAAACCAAACCACCCCAAAACAAAAACCACAAAAAACAAAACCTCTTGAGTCTCCAAACAAAACAAAACAATAACAAACACACAACAACAAGAAAAATGCCAAAATTTGTCACTGAAGAGTTTTTCATGCCTAGATTTTTATCTTTGAATCATGGGTATATTCAGATAAAACTTTAAAAACCATGATTGTTGTTTCAAAATAATGAAGTTCTCTGATTCAACACTTGGGTGTCAGGACAGAGATGGTGTTGAACAGGATTGGCATCGCAGACAGCAAATAAAGCAGGCTCTGAAGAGTTTTAAATCTGTAGCTAGAGCCTCCTGTAGAGCTGTCTGGTCTACACAGCATAGAGGGGGAATTCAGTGATTTCTGCCTCTCTCGCAGTTAGCCCGAGATAGTGGTTCCAATTCTTTTATGTCCTTCCCACCCTAAAGGTCACCTGCACCCTAGGCTAGCTGTCAACTCAATATGGAATAGAAGATGACCTTGAAATATTCCTGATCCTCCTGCCTCCATTTTCCAAGGGCTGATTACAGAGCTCTACCACAGAGCTCATTTTTGGGGGGGGTCTTTTTTTTTCTTTTTAGTTTTGTTTTCAGAGACAAGATCTTACTCTGTAGGCCAGGAATGTGGAGTGCCTGTCCTTTCTCAACTTCCTGGGGATAGAGATTCATTTTACACCTCATGAGTATTTTGTTTTGTTTTTTTTTTTTTTTTCCTGTTATTCTGTCTACTAGTGCTTTTCAAATTGCTCTTGAGGGACTTTTGAAACAAAATTATTGATAGATAGTAAAAAAATAATTTCAATATATGTAATCACAATATAACTATAAAGGAAATATAAAGCTACAGAGTAAAGAATAATTGAAAATGCATAAAAGTTCTTTTCATTGTTCTTTCAAAAGATTAAATTTTAGCTACCCGTATTGTCACAGCTCTCTAGTACCAGCACGTTGGGGGATGAAGCAAAGGCTGTAGAAGCTCAAGGCAAGCCTAGGCTTCATATAGAGATTACCTCAAAAGAATGGATGTCTTTTTCTGGGCTGAACCAAAACAGAAGAGAAAGTAAGCTTAAAATAATAGCCACAAACAGGACTAATCTGTTTTTACTTTTGTCTAGTTTGTAGGCTATAAAAATCTTAATATATTCTCTAAAATAGTTCAGAACATCACTGGGAAGTATTTTCAAATATGCTTCCAGCATAGTTTTAACTACCATGTGGTATAGCCATCCCATTTTTTCCCCTTATGCTTTTCATGGTGACAACACTAAATGTTTTCTGACTCTTATCCATAAAACCACTGGTGATAATGTTGCTGGTATCATTCTCTTTTGGTTGGTCGATGCTATTGGTAAACATGAATAACAGGCTGCAGTATCGTTGTATGTACTGTTGCCAAGATAATATACAATGATAATGAGGTTGACCAGAAGTCTCAATGATTCATGGAGACTTAAGGGAATAAACTTGCCTTTTGCCAGTTTTCATACTCCATCAAGCTGAGCGTGTGTAAAATTGTTAATGGCTACCACTTTCTGATTAGCCTTCGGTTTTCGCTGCCCTTGAGATGAATTCTTTTCCTGTTAACTTTTACACTCCAAATAGATAATAATCCCCTAGAATTCCTGTTTTACTGGTTCTTTAGGTCTGTCAAGATCATAGACACTTGCCAAATATATGAAGAAGGATATATCAAGTCTATGAGAAGACAGGGACAGCCAGCAGAAAATGGTTACCAAACTCTCTAAGGTGAATAAAGTAAGCTTTTGCTGTTGAACTCCAAACTCAGGGCAACCTCTATCAAAACATCAAAGTACAGACTGATATAATTTTGTTGTTATTAGCATTCCAAATGTTTCTGAATGACTTTTCCTTTCCTGTTGGCCAGAACATTTATTATTCAATAGCCTGTTGGCTTCAACTGTAGCTTAACAAACCTTTGTTTTGTTATATATTTCTATAATAATTTTAACAGTATGAAGAATTTCTAGTAATTACATCATATATGGAATCTCCTAAGTGAATACAATGGAGGACAAGTAATTGAAGACTGAGAGATGCAAAAATATTAATATTAATATCAAAAAGACCACTGAGATGTAAGGAAACCTTGGGATGAGCACAGCAGCTGGAAGCTCTTGCTTGAAACATCTGGAACCAGTGACTCAGATGCTGTCACATCCACAGGTGATGTTTTGCTTTCTGTATGTTTTAGCAATTTAAAAATATTTCATCTCTTATGTATATTAGTTTTCTTATTACTGCAGCTGGAATTTCTATACATGGCAAAAACATGTTTACTAAGTGCTTTTGAGATTAACATAGCACCATGTGAGTTATCTGGAAGAGATATCTCAATTGTCTTTCTAAAAATCCCCAGAATGTCTCTCTTTGGCCTTGTTTAGGAGACCTTAGAATTGTTATGAGTTGAATTTCGTGTTTCTACATGATATTGAATTTTCGAGTTGTATCTGTGTGACCTTACTTTTTGTATTTTATTTTAACTTGATGATTTTATTCAAATGGGTCCTAATCAACTAAGACTGATGTCCTTGTAAAAATAAGAGTTGGATACAGAAACAGAAAAGTACTCGGAGGAGACTATCATGTTCATGTGGAGGCAGAGAGATCATGATGCACCTACGAACAAAGGAATGCAAACTAATGCCCGAAAACTACCAGGAGCTAGGACAGAGGCCTGTAAGATCATTCCTCACATTCCTCAGGAGGAGTCATCTTCATCTCAGACTTCTTGCCTCAGGAACTGGAGACAATACCTTTCTGTTATGTACAGTCCAGTGTATGAAACCTTGTTATAGTAGCCCAGAAATCTAGTTTTAAAAAAACTCAACAACAGTTCAATGATGGCTTGTGGGTGGAGTGTACAGTTCCCTGGGAACCATGTAGGTGGTGGAAGTTGTTTTTGAGAAGTCAATCTTGGCAGTGTTTGTATCCCTTACAATTTAGTACCTACTCTTGCTGTGGTTTTTAGGATTTAGTTTGTGTGTGTGTTGGGGGGGGGGGGAACTCAGTGGGGAAACCTTGAAAGTTTGGTTGTGAAGTTGCTGTTGTTGAAAGAAATAGTTTAGTTAGGGATTAAGTAGATGATAATGAATTATGGAGATGATAAGGTCTGGTGTGAACTGCCACCTCTTCCTTTTCTCAATGTGGTCAACACTCCAAGTTGTCACCATTTAGAATTCAGCAGCACCTAGTTTGCATCAGAATGAATGAAGGCTCTCTCCCTGTTTGCTTTTCTGATCTGGCATTATGGTTCCTAAACTCCAGATAAGGGCTGGGGAGAGGGGTGCTCAGATAAACTATAACTTCCAGTCCCTCCAACCACTGTGCTCAAAGTTTTGCTCTCTCTCTCTCTCTCTCTCTCTCTCTCTCTCTCTCTCTCTCTCTCTTTCTCTCTCTCCCTCTCTGTGAGTGTGTGTGTATAATATTCTATCATCAGTCATTTACTAGCCTATGGGCTGTTTTCATATGACAGGAGCAGAAATTAGCATGATGGAAACCACACACCCAAAAAAAAGAACCTGTTGACCCCTGGTCAAGGTAGCTATGGCCGTGGGAGGAGTTTTGTTTTGTGAACACATTTGCACTGTGGATAGACTTTTTATACCTCAGAGTAAAACATAATCCCTACGTTGCCAATAGTATGAGTCCATATTTGTGAAAAGGTCCATGTGGTTTAAAATACTTCATTAAGCTCATTCTTTTTTTTATTCATAGTTGGTTGTAATTAGTAGCTATTTAGCTCATATGATTTTTTTCTATTGGAAATTGTGAATTACGGAATTGATAAGTGGAAGGGTTGGCCAAAGGTATTATATGTTCAGAGTTTTTGACCCAGTGTTTTCTGAAACCAGAAAGATATTTGTGTTCATCTTCAATAGCTTGTTTTGCTTACAGGAAATCACATAGGGTCAAGGCGATCAAGCTCAGTATGTTCTTACTGATTAATTGATTAAGTGATTGATTCAAAAGAACATAAATATTAGAGCTGTTTCTATTGGTGAAATAAATTTCAAGAGAATGAGGTATGAGACAGGGAGCCACCTCCTGTATGCTTTCTGTAAAGTGGCGATCTGAAAAATAGCAACTGTATAAGGTTATGAGCAATAAATAGAATAACTTATTTAAATGTGTTGAGTATATTGTTTATAGTTATGATAATTACAGTTAATTTCTGTTAATAATACCAGTTTTTACCTTCATAACTTAATTGTTCTAATACATTTTAGATATAAGAAAAGTCATTCATTTACCCACTCATTCAGTTAAAGTTTATAGCCAATAGAAGACTTAAATATATATAGATTTATTACAAAAATTATAAGAAATCTAAAGAGTCCTAAGGTCTGAAGTTGCCAACTTCTTTTTGAGAATATAATTATGATATGCCTCTCTTCCTTCTCTTTGTTCCAAATCCTCCCCTATACCCGTCTTTGCTCTCTTTCACATCCATGCCCCCCCCCCTCACACACACTGCTCCATTGGTGTAATGCTGCCTAAATGTAAGCAGTCAGTGTGTGCTTCCCAGGAAGACTATTTCTACCTTTCTACCATTCCTTAGTTGCCCGTAGTTCTTGGTATACGATGCTTAAGGCATTGTAGGCTTTTCCTTCTTCACTTTGGTGTATCTATTGGTGTCATCCTTGTTTAGTTCATGCTTGGACAGTTATGTTGGGGAGCCTTTATGGGTGCATTTTAAGAATCAGGAACACAGTTTCTGTTCAAGTGTAGGGACTTGACAATGAGGAAGACGATGATCTATTTAACTTTTCATATATTTTATTCATTCTTTGAGAATTTTATACATGTATGTAATATAATTTGATTGTATCCTCCTCCGGATTCATCCCGCATCCACTCATATAACCCCTTCTCTGTTTCTGGTCATTTTGTTTAAGTAAATCACTGAGGTGAATTTGTGCTGCCCATGTACTCATAGGTATGGGGCCTAAATAACAGTATAACCAGACATCTGAGAACCAGGATAAGTGATGATGGAGTTTCCACTCTGAGTTAGAGTTTAAAGGCAGAAGACAATGAGTTCCAGATCAGTGGTAGGCAGACAATGACTTCTTCTTTATCCTGCTTTATTCTCTTTAGGCTTTCATTGGACGCACCTGCAGTGGAAGAGGTACTCTTCTTTAGTCTCTCTACTGATTTAAAATGTTGATCTGATACAGAAAGACCCTCCCAAGGCTCACCCTGAGTAATGTTTAACCAAACATTCTATGACCCAGTCAGGTTGATATGTAAGATTAAGAATAGCAAGTCCATTCCACATTCCATGTCAACATGACACCGTATGAATTTCCTTAGAGTATATGTGTTTTCCAGATAAAGTCAATAGTATGAACTCCAACTGACACCATGAAATTATGCTATGTACAAGGAAAAGTGCCCTGACCCTTTTCCTAGAAGGGGAAATACAATTTTGGAGGTGAAATATTTACTTTTGTTCTTGATGTGTTCTAACTTCTAAATACTATAACACAAAAAATAACAACACATAAACACTTGACATAAAGTTGGTATATATGGTGTTACATAAGTGAGCAACAAAGAAAAGGAAATAAGGCTGCTTGTTAAGTGTGTAAGCAAACATATAAGCATATGCTTACCTGTACATATGTATTTCAAGTAGACATGCACACACACACACTCGAAGCCAAATGAGGAGAAAGTGTTCCTAACAACTCTAGCCTTGCTATAGATAGTCACATGGTTATAGCTGCTGTTTCCACCTACCTGATCTACTAATCATTCTGTATTTCCTTTGCTTCCAGGAAGCACTTGAGTTGGTCTGGTTTTTCACTTGGTAGAGAGACCTAACCCCCCTCCCTGATGTTCCCCCGCCCATTCTTGAAAGGTCTAGCACCAGGTGTGTCCGGCTTTTGACATCACAATATAGCATTGTCAGTCTTGTCAACAATCACATGTTTAAAAATGGTAAAACAACAATGACAACGATAACAAAACACAAAGCCCTCATCCTTTTAAGTAAGTTTATAATTTTTTGTTGGGCTACAGTCACAGTTATCCATGGCCTGTGAGCCACGAGGTAGATAATATCTGAGCCACTCTTGGTGCTTCATGGTTCTGCCTGGCCGGGGCTGTGTTTTTGTTTTTATTTTTTCTTAGGTCTAACTTACAAAGCAATAATAATACTAAGTGATGCCTTGAAGTTACTTATATGGCCGTCCTTCTCTTTATTATGGAGAAACAGCCTAATTTCACCACAGTATCAGCACCAATCACCCCTGTACTGGCTGGTTTTGTGTGTCAACTTGACACAGGCTGGTGTTATCACAGAGAAGGGAGCTTCAGTTGGGGAAGTGCCTCCATGAGATCCAGCTGTGGAGCATTTTCTCAATTAGTGATCAAAAGGGTAGGGCCCCTTGTGGGTGGTGCCATCCCTGGGTTGGAAGTCTTGGGTTCTGTAAGAGAGCAGGCTGAGCAAGCCAGGGGAAGCAAGCCAGTAAAGGAACATCCTTCCATGGCCTCTGCGTCAGCTCCTGCTTCCTGACCTGCTTGAGTTCCAGTCCTGACTTCCTTGGTGATGAACAGCAATGTGGAAGTGTAAGCCAAATAAACCCTTTCCTCCCCAACTTGCTTCATGATCATGATGTTTGTGCAGGAATAGAAACCCTGACTAAGACAACCCCTGACAGGGACATCTTTCTTTTTGGCCGATGGATTCAGAAGCATGAGGAGTCCCAAGTGGCCAGATGGCAGTTTAACTTCCAGTCCAATGGGATCATTGCTGGGTTTTCTAACATCAGATTTTTTTCTTCTTTCTTTTTGAGTATAAACCTCTAGGAGAGCAAAGTATAAGACTGTAGGAGCAGGAAGCAGCAATGTTGAGGGAAGTTGTTCAGGGATAAGAGAATGGTGCCACTCCCATGGCCACACCTTTCTACCTATCAATGCTGCAGACTGTATATCTGATAGCACCGTGTGTGAGATGCTGACTCAGACCATATACAGTCTTCTGGAAAATGCTTTCCCAAGTCTGAAAAGCATGCCAAGGTTTCACTACTGATTGTGTGCATATAGCTTCCTTAGGATTGTAGGAAATAGACTGTCTAGAACTACACGATCTGTATCTTTTCCGGTCAAGTGATTAGAGTGAACTTCCCAAGAGCCCATAAATGCAGACACAGAAAGAAGAAAAAGCAACGTCATGGAAACCATGGACTTTTGAAATACTTCTCCAGGATACTTACCTGTGCTTTTAATGCTGTTCACACCCCCTTTATGGCTGGTGGGTGAGATAACACTCAGTAATTGATGGGTAGATTAGATTGCCTGGTTACAGGGTGGCCTGTGGTTATAAAGAAGCCTAGCACTACTTCTCAAAAGGAGATCATTACCTGAGAAAGATGAGAGTGCTTTTCTCCAACACCCTAAGAGCTTGCACTAAAGTTCATCTGCAAAGCCCCATCAAAGGCTTTAAGCAGCTGCTCACTCATCTACCATCTAGACTAAGTATGATAGTTATCTGTTATTGTCACATTGACATGGTTGCAGAGTAGTGTGTACAGCAGCCTGGACCTATAGTAAACTCTTCTCTTGCTCTGGACTCTATTTGACACTACAAAGTTTTATTTGTTTGTTTATTTGTTTGTTTTGGTATATGGGTTGAAAAACACATTAGAGAAATATGTTATCTCCAAAATTTAAATAGACTTAAAAGGTGTTGTGCCAGGGTGAGCATTAGGGTTAGGGTTAGAGGAATCAGATACAACCATTTATTCTTAACCTTAAAATGGGTATTTTGGGGGCTAGAGAGATGATCCAGAGGTTAAAAGTAGCCCGAGGGGACTAGGATTCAATCTCTAGCAATCACATCCAGTTGTTTACAACTGTCTGTAACTCCAGCTCCAGGGTATCTGACATCTTCTCCTAGTTTCTACAGGTACCTGTATACATGTAAGATACATCTATAAACATAAATAAAAATAAAGCAGAACTTTTAAGAGAATAATAATTTAATCAAAAGCAGGGGGAGGTTCCCGATACTGATATATCTCATACTACTAAATTCCCACAACTTTACTGAAGTAGAAGATTCCACATCCTGGAGGAACGTACAACAGCCCTATCGATATGTCTAGAGTAGTTATTCCCCCTTATTAGGAACAACTGTGATAGCTTGTGGAAGTGAAAAAACATAATCAAAATGCTTTTGAGCTAGATGGAGCAGTTCCCAGTTGGCAGGAAGACTGCAAGGGTTAATAATGGTCCCTGAGTAAGAAAATAACCCTTTGGAATAAGTTATGATGTAATGCTAGAGAACTGACATACCTCTGAGGTCGGAAAGTAAAGGCATATTGTTGGCCTTTACTAGCATCTCATATTGTCATTTAAAAGCAAGTCATGTTCTATGTACAATGATCTATCTACCACACGTGTTTCCAGATTTATTGTAAACAACTGTATCATGTAGTTGTGGAGGCTTGGAAGAACTAATATCTACAGTTGGTAAGCTGTCTTCCTCTGTGATCGCATGGTACTTTGTAATCACTTCTATCAAGACACCAAATGAGAGAAGTCTTAGTTCATAAATTTGCTTCTTTGTGTAGACAGTGACATCTGTACTGGCTAGTTTTATATCAACTTGATACGAGCTAAAGTCAGCAGAGAAGAGGAAGCCTCAATTGAGAAAATGTCTCTGTAAGATCAGGGTGTGGACAGGCTTAGACAAGATTTTCTTAATTCTTAATTGATGGGGGAGGGCCAAGCCATTATGAGTGGTATTATTCGTGGGCTGATGGTCTTTGGGTTCTATGGAAAAGCAGGCTGAGCAAGCTATGGAGAGCAAGACAGTAAGCAGCGCCCCTCCATGACCTCTGTATCAGCTCCTGCCTTCAGTTTCTGTTCGGCTTGAGTTCCTATCTTCATTGCTTTTGATGAACTGTTATATGGAGCTGTGATTGAAATAAATGCCTCCCCCATTTGCTTTTGGTTATGATGTTTTATCACAACAGTAGTAATCTCAAATTAGTCAGTATCTTTGCATCTATACAATAAACTAGATGAGTACAGACTTTCTATTAGTATGTAAGTAAATTAAAGGTATGATTATTATTTCCAGCGTATACACAGTAGACTGCAGTCTCAATAAATATTCTTTATATTTATAAACCTACATAAGTTCCATTGTTAATTTCTAAAGACCAAACCCCCAAGATTCATTGACAATGATTATTCTCTGAGGTCGATAGGAGTCAGAGACTTAGTAGCATAAACAAGTCAGTTAGCACTTGATTACAACAAAACTTGAATCACATTTGAACTTTTCTACCTATAAATGTTTAAACCACACCTGCTGACTAATAATACAGGGCAAACGGAAAATTGAACCGAAGGGAACATTTACAGTTAAACTTTAGGAGGGAGTTGGATAGATTTAGATTCAAAGGTCAGGTCAGTTTGCGTTGGAAGTATGCTTGGAATTTGTCACTACTGCTGAAGTGGTATAGCCTGGAGGTGCCCTCTTCGTGTAGCCACAGCAACTTCAGGGAACAGTCAAATTAATGCAACTCTTTTTAGCAGGCAGTTTATTCTTATCAGGGAGTGCTTTTGAAAAATTTTGCAGGTTAATATCATCACCGATTCCTTTCAAGGAAAACCCACCACACTACGTTTACACTGAGAGTTTCTGAACTCTCAGGCAGGGCTATGCCTGAGAATCAGTTGTGGAGCTCTTAGACAGAAGGACAGGCTGCACCTTCAGGTGCCCTGACTCAGTGTGTGTCTTACAAAGCTTCACAGGAGAGTGGATCTGCTACCAAGGCGGAGGCCCTCTGGAATAGAACAGCCTATGGAAGGACTTCGTCCAAGGGTTTTTGATTGAGCTCTTCAGTGCTTACTAAGCTGTTTGAAAGTATGTTAAGGTGTTGAGCTCTTTGAAGGGAAGGGTTCTATTATGTTGTGATTCACCCATTAGAAAGAGACACTCTGTTTTCTGTAGTGCTGTACAGGTTAAACATTCATTTATATGGACAATCTTGAAATGGATGACTAAGCTGGGAGATAATGACAGCCCTGTATTGAGGCAAATGCTGAAGAACAATATGTTTCTGAGGAAGAGACACCAAGCGAGGCATGAAAGACGTGTTCAGTTTCTAAATAATGTGAAGAACAGTATAAAACATCAGATTTAAGGCATTTTGTCACCCATTTTAATCTTTTATTTTTAACTTCAGGAAGATTCTCTTGGTCTTGTAGACAGTTTTGGGATTCTGTTGACACATAACAGACTAAAAACAAGTTTATGCAACTCTTTTTTTTTTTTTGGTTTTTCAAGACAGGCTTTCTCTGTGTAGCCCTGGCTGTCCTGGACTCATTCTGTAGACCAGGCTGGCCTCGAACTCAGAAATCTGCCTGCCTCTGCCTCCCAAGTGCTGGGAATAAAGGTGTGCACCACCAGCGCCTGGCTATGTGACTCTTGAGAACATCTTGTCTGTATCTTTTTTTAAAAAAATTTATTGTTTTATCTTAAATAATTTCCTAATTTCTATGTTTCTATTTCAACATTGAAGATAGTAATATCTTTTTCTATTGGGTTCATTTCTATTACTTATACCTTGTATTTCCTCTTTCTTTCTTTCTTTCTTCCTTCCTTCCTTCCTTCCTTCCTTCCTTCCTTCCTTCTTTCCTTCCTTCCTTCCTAACTATTTTTTTTTGTCTTTCCTCAAATGTTCAGATCTTCTGGCTTTGACTCTCAAGTACTGGGAATGCAAATGTGCCCCATACCAGGGTATTTATTTTCGATCCTGTAAGGACACTTGGCAGTAGGTTATTTTCCTGTTGTGTCTATATTATTTAGAGATGAGAACTCCCTTTGGCAGAATGCTACCTTTTCAGGAGACCTTGGTTTGTGTCTTACCTACCCAGTCTTACTCCTATTGAAGCCCTACTTCCACCTACAATGTCAAATCCTTTATTGTTGATGATTACAATAGGGCTCCCCAGAACAAAGCGATGAAAGGCGCAAAGGCCTCTGTTGCATACCCAATAGTCCTTGGTATTTGTGAGTTTCTCCCTTGCTTTCTATTCATAAAGGATTTCTTTTTTAAAAAATAAATGATTTATTTAATTTTATTTTATGCAAGTTAGTGTTTTGCCTGTATATGTGCATTTATGTCTATGTGAGAGTGTTTTGTCCCCTGGAACTGAATTTACAGACACTGTGAGCTGCCATGTAGATGCTGGGTATTGAACCCAGATCCTCTGGAAGAGCAGCCAGTCTTAACCATGGATCTGTCTCTTCAGTCCTTGTAGCAGAGTCTACATACTATAATTCTATGCAGAGAACATCTGACCTTGTTCCTATAAGCTTCCTAACCACTGTCCACTGCCAATATTTAATTTCTCCAAACATGTACAAGTGCTATTCCTTCAAGCTAGTAAAATTATTTGAAAAGGATGTTAACTGAGCACAGCTCAATCATTCCTCTGCCTTCAATTTTAAAAACACTGCCTTGAGTTAGTAAATGCTATGCTTTTAATAAAAAGGAAATGACTTTATGAAGAGCGACAGCTTCACTCATGTGTCCTCCCAAATACATACATAGGCACAGTCCTAGAAGTGTGTCTTCCTACTTAGTAAATAGCTTTGCTCTAGGATATATAACTTGGATCCCTGGGAAGACGCATCTCTTGCAGTTTTAGCTTTCTACCTTTACTCCAATTGCGCATGGTTTCTCAATGCCCCCCGAACCCACATGGCCAAATATCTTGCCTGACACAAAGATCTCTATCATTTTGTCATCTGCTTTGTCTTCTGGTATCTGTTACTGTGCGTGGTGAGATATTCTTTCCCCACCTACCCCAGGATGGTTAGTATCTTAAGACCTCCAGGCAGATGAATGACTGCTAATCTTATCTACAATGGCCACAAATGTGGCCCAGGCCTTTCTCACTTGCTTCTATGCATTTTACAAACACCCAAGAGACTAGTTTAAATTCAAGCTATTTGGGGAAAGATTCCCTTTGTCACCAAAAACAGGAATCATAGGACTTTTCTTGTCTTCTATCCTGAGGGTTATGTTGTCTTTTCTTGTCCTTTGGGCAACTACATGCTATTTATTATCTGCCTCATTTCCAGACTGTACTATTTTCTGTATATTTCTGTATATTTCGCCACAGCCAAAAATCCAAGATCTTGGGTCCCAGCCCTATAATTTACTAGCTCCAACTGTAGGCAAATTTTGACATATTTTTGTTGTTAAGCTCTAAAAATGAGGACAATAATACTGTCCCCATCTACCCTGCCACAGGGATTAGTTATGACAAATGAAAGAGTATTGCTGAAAATTGTCTCAAAAGGCAATCATCTTAGCACATTACTTGTAATCCCAGCACTTAGGAATAGGGTTTAGGAAGACCAAGGAACTCACTTCAGTAGTGAGTTCAAGGCCACCCAGCAAGACCCCATCTCAAAACAAAACAAAACAAAACAAAACAAAACAAAACAAAACAAAATGAAAGCTAGGCTTTAGATCTCCTGAGGTGTTTAGCATCCTGAGGAGGAGGGCTTACTATCAATCTCGTATACTTGAATTAAAGTAATACTAGTTGATATATCTTTAGAGCACGAACAGCATACACCCTATTACAGCCCTGGCACTTACTAAGTTTATTTTTGTTGCAGAGATGGAAAGGAGTGACTATTAGATATTATTAAACATTTGCAGAAGTGTTCATAACAGTGTGGTTTCCTTCCGCTTGCTTTGTGTTGGGAGTAGACATTCAGGTTCCTGGTACTCTAAGAACGAGGGTGCTTATTCAGATTGCAGTTGACAGCCTGGGCTCCTCTCACTTCTTGTGTACCAGCTGTTGGAAGGAAGGTGTAAGGAGATTCATCTCCACTCTGATGATTCAGTCTTCCCTGACTCTCACCTCTTTCCTTTGCCTGACACAGTTCTTTCATAGCGAATCATCGAGGACTCATAAACTTTATTCTGTGTTTGCACCCAGGCCCTATGGGGGCCAGAAGAAATCCTACTAGAAGTTTCCAATGGCATCTCAGTCTTTGATCATGCCACAGAGACTTTAATTTTAGACGAGTGATTTGATAGCAAGGACTTTAAAGTGTCAATAAGAGACACAGAACACAGTTGAAAATTATCACAAAGTCTGCTACTTAGGCAGAATATCATCCTTTGAGGCATGAAGCAGTAAAGAGTTTGAATTCTAAATAAAGATGTTGCAATTCAAATCAAGAAGAATAAGGTATATTTAAAATGCTGTCAAACAGGCTGTGAACTTTATTAGGCAGTAGATCTTGAGGAAATAGTGAAAAAAAAATGTAAGGCCTAGATTTTAGAGAGGTTCCATATGTAATGCCACATAATTTTGTCATTATTTTCACACTTACCATATTTAACTTTAAATTAAAAAATGGAAGCTGGGAAGATAGCTCTGTGGGTAAAGTTCTTGCTGTTTATGGGTGAGGGCCTGAACTTGACTCCAGAATCTACATTTTAAAGAATCCAAATTACAAAGAACTGGGTGTGGTGGTGGGTTTGTGTAATCTTGTCACCGGAGAGGCTGGGACAGAAGGATCCCCAGGGGCTTGCTGGTCAGACACCATAGTCCACTCTGTGAGTTCCAGGCCAATGGGGGAAAAAAAAATGATTTCAGTTCTAAGCAAGATGGATGGCCCCTGAAGAGTAATGCTTGGGATTGACCTTTGGCCTCCACATGTAGTCCCACCTGCGTGTATACATACAGCTGAACTGGCATAGACACACACATGCAAAATTGAGTGTGTGTGCTCACCTTTCAAGATTCTATTAATGTTCCAAAGTTAAAAGACATTTTCTTCTCACCAAGCAAGCATTCTGGAAGAGCTAGGGGCCAATAGGAAGAGAGTTGCATCTAAAATAAGGCTGAGCTGAACCAATGATCAAGTCAATGACAAGATGAGAAAATGGCGTCGAATATAGTCAGAGCAGTTTTTTTTTTTAAAAAAGATTTTATTTTTATATGTGATGAGTACACTGCAGCTGTCTTTAGACACACACCTGAAGAGTGCCTCAGATCTCATTATAGGTGGTTGTGAGCCACCACGTGGTTGCTGGGAATTGAACTCAGGACCTCTGGAAGGAGTCAGTGCTCTCAACCACTGAACCATCTCTCTAGCTCAGTCAGGACAGTCTTTTAGCAAAATTTTAAAGCAGAATCTTTAGGATTCCATCTTGTTGAGTCTAGCTTTTCCTGGGCTTGAGGACTCCCTTATAACCTACTCCTGATTCTATAGAGCTCCTCCACATCTAACAGAAGAGCAGAATGTCCTGTTATCCTTGTTTCCCTGGGTGCTCTAACGGACGACCAGTTGAGGTTTGTTAGACTCTAAACAGGGCAGCTGGACTAGTGTGTTGCCCTTCTTCATTCACATTGTTATATTTTCAGTGTGGGCCTACATCATCTTCTACACTGCAAAAATATAATATTCCCAAATTATATTTGTATATCCTAATTATTTCTCTGTTATTATTTCTATAATTTTTTCTCCATTATAATTTATTATCCTGATATTAATTTTATGTTGTATACTTACATTAACTGTGTTCTACTATCATGGAACTAAGATACAAAGGTGCTAAGTAGGTGATTATTTAGGAAGTGGCAAATATAAGAGTCTGAAACCAGTTTAGTTATCCTATTATGAACCATTAAGGTTTCCTGCCAAAACATGAGAGTGAGAATCTGTAGGGCATAATGGGAAATTCCTGTGTTGTAGAATCCTGGACACCCATTCAACTTCTACCTCAGCTCCCTTCTGACTGTGTAGCTCAAACATAATGTTTAATGACACTTCCATTCTTTGATGGAGAATAGGAACAATATAACTCACATTCAAATCTTATTGAAACAAAAGCAAACTAACACATATAAAGCCCTGCCACCCAAGTCTAGAACTTTCTCTCCTTGCTTGACTGTTTGGCTGTATGGCAGAATCAAAGGCTTTTTTTTTTTTTGAGACAGGGTTTCTCTGTATAGCCCTGGCTGTCCTGGAACTCACTCTGTAGTCCAGGCTGGCATCAAACTAAGAAATCTGCCTGCCTCTGCCTCCCAAGTGCTGGGATCAAAGGTATGCGCACAAAGGCATTTTTGTTAAAGGGCATTGCACAGCTGCCCAGCTGCCCTCCTGACCCTGGGTGAGGACACTTGCAGTTCGAAGCAGCATCAAACAGATTGGCTAACTGTCAACAGCGTTGGGAGGTACTTAAGAATAATATAGAACCAAGAAGCAAAGGTACCCTTCGCCATCCCACAGAGGCACAAGCACAGGGTACAGAGGTTTCTCAGATTTACAGTCTTTTGTGGGAGGCAACTTGGAGAATGAGAAGCTAAGTTAAACAGAGGTTCAGGAGTGGGAACTGTGTCCTGACACATGACTGCATATGATAGCCTCACTGCCTATGTAAATGTAACTCATAAAGACTGTGGAAACCACTGCACATGTTTTCACATTCTACATGTCAGGTGAAAATGAGTTCTAATCATTTCCTCTAGATGGTCCTCCAAATGTGAATTTAGACCTTTGTTTTGTCTTTGTGTGGGCAATTCTTTTTAACTCTACATATAATAAAAATGTATCTGACAACCCTATTAATTTCTTTCTTCTAATTTTGTAAACACCAGGAAACATGTTACATTGAACATTGTCCCATATGAGGGATCATATCAAGAGATTTGCATCTGTTCATGATACCCCAAAGATTGAACTGGCCCACTGGGAGAAAACAGTTATATTTCCAAGCATTGATTACTGAACTAGTAACAGTTAAAACATTTGTCTTCCCAAATCAAATGCTATTGGATAAAATGAACTTTGTTACCTTGGAAGATTATTTATAGAGAAGGTGTTAAAAAGAGTAGTATTACACCAAGTGGTGGTGGCGCA
>JADRCD010233297.1:0-14895 GCA_019843815.1 Montemys delectorum | reverse complement strand
ACTGCTGTTCTGCCTGCTTCACACCTGGATACTTGATCCTACCGACCTTGATGTGGTGGTCACTTGCCTATGTGACTTCAGTCTTACCCTCAGATCCTATTGACCTTGCTGTAACCCTTGCCCATCTATGTGACTCTTGTCATCTGCCCTGCTTTCTGTATGCTATTTTAGCCTGAATTTTACCTTGTACAATTATATTCAGATTCAGCACACTCTTGGGACAACACTGTTTGTCATCCACCAATTTATTGCCCACCTTACCAGAACTCTCATTCTGCAGAAATAGGTGTCCCTGGAACGAACCCATTCCGTGGCACCATTTTTAGATCCTGTGTGGTTTTGTTCGCTTCCTTCACCTGTTTGATTGTGATTTCCTGTAGTTCTTTAAGGGATTTTTGTGTTTTCTCTTGAAGGGATTCTAGCTATTTACTCATGTTCTCCTGTATTTCTTTGAGTGAGTTAATTATTTCCTTTTTAAAGTAATGTATCATCATCATGAGAAGTGATTTTAGATCTGAATCTTGCTTTTCTAGTGTGAAGGTGTGTCCAGGACTTGCTATGGTAGGAGATTTGGGTTCTGATGATGCCAAATAACCTTGGTTCCTGTTGCTTTCTTTTCTTATGCTTACCTCACACCATCTGGTTATCTCTACTGCTACCTGCCCTGCTAAATCTTATTGTGGCCTGTCTTTCCTGTGATCCTGGTTGTGTCAGAACTACTCAGAGTCAAGCTGTCTCTCTGATCCTGTGATTCTGGGATCCTGTGATCCTGGTGTAGTTAGAATACCTGGGATTATAGTTTCCTCTGTGTTTTATGGGATTTACAGCAGAGTTTGCACTCAAGGTCTGCTCAGGCACCAGCTTAAACAGACTGGCTAGAATACATTTTCAGTGATTTTTAAAAAAAATTTAATGCTCTTTTACTATAATTAATTCCCAAAGTATATTTTGTATGTTTTGAAATCATTTAGCACTCAACATTAGGTATAAGATCCTTGTATATAGATGTTATTAAATATGCATTAATGATATATTTAGGATAGGAAATGATACAAATATAAAAGTTGAACAAAATTTTTGATGTATTATTTGATTCTCAAATTATTCAACATTATGAAGATGTTTGATACATTATGTAACTGTCCAGTGGCTTACAGTTGAGCAAGGCTCACCTTAAAGGAGGGCTAGAAATGAAAATGTGGGGAGTAAGAGAAGCATGGTGCTTAGACAATATTTTGAAGAAGGCTCAAAGTTTATTTCTGTAGCTCCAGCTTATAAGCCCTTCAGCAAACAAAGTTACACTTGAGTAATTTCCTCTACAGACTAAACATAGATAAGAGTTCCTCTTGACTACACACACTGCTCTCATATCCTTAGCTATAGACACTGCTCTCATGGCAGTATTCTGGCTCTCCACAGATCCTCCTTTTTCATTTAACTTAATAAAGGATGCTCCAGTTGAATATACCTGTCTTAGGTTTGTGTTTATATTGCTTCTTCTTACCCATCATGGAAGCATACAAAGCATTGATGCATGTTCTGTCTTAGGTTGATAGGAGCTCATGAACACTCTTAACAATCATTGGTCATATTCAGTCAAACTAGAAAGGACAATGTATTTAGATGGAGGTCATGTATCTGAGTCTTCAGTTATAAATAATGTGATACCATGTACCAATAGACAGATGGCAGCAGTAAATAGAAGAGCTATATAATATACCAAGTGTGACAACAGTGACACTGTGTTGTAATAGAACAGACCAAGAAGGAAACTAGTCTTGCGTCTGTCCTGATAGATCTCTATCTGCTTGACCTGCATCAAAATGTAGAGGCTCTGTTTCTATTGAATTAATAACTTCTTGGTGTAATTGTAATAAATCCCAAGATAAATTTACATGATTCCGAACAACTTGTAAGTGGAATTGTACATTGTCCCATCTATGTATGGTATCATTAATTTTTATTTTTTGGTGTGCACAAATCCATTGATAAATAATGTGACATATAAGTCTAGTTCACATTTTTAATTCCTTCATTTCTTCCCCCAAGAAATTAACCACCTCATGTAAGGAATCCAACTCCTTTTGCATCTTAACATCTATGTAGTCCTAAGTATGCAATGCTATGGAAACATTTCTAGACAAAATGTGTATAGAATGAGCTGTTTGAACATTTTGGGAAATGGCAAAAACAACTATAGTGGCAGTGGCTATTAAAGTAATCAAAGCTAAAACACCTGCTATAATTAAACCAATCATGAATTTAGAACTGGCCAATGACTTTGTTAACTCTTCAATTACCAGTAAAACCTTGTCATCACACCAATGTTCAGTAATATTTACAAGAACCATTACAAAAGCATGTTGTTTGAAAATCATTACAGAATTACAGAATGCTTAGAATAGGCCTTTAAAAACTCAGTAGGTATGAGTTCTCAAGCATCAACACCATTATGTGATACAGGAAGAAATTGAGGACACTGAGGCCAACTCATTACAATTTGACATACTCACTCCCTAGAAATACAAAATTGTTGTCTTAAATTATTATTATCTTGATGATATAGAGGATGGGATTCTTTTTGCTAATTGTTCCTGTATAAAGTCTATATTATGCCTTGTATGCAAACCTGCTGAGGCATTACCCAGGGGTCCATGCAGTCCAATAAGAGTGCATAAATGTCCAATAAAGTAAGGAAGAGTGCATTCTCTTAAATTAAGCTGGATTTACATAAATAATTGCAAAATTTGAGAATTAGCAGTATCTATAAATGGAGAATTTTCAAGTAATTGTAAACCATGAGCTGTATACTGGCTATCACTCCATAAAATAAAAGCTTGATTTTTCAACATTTCAAAAACAGTGACTACAGCACATAATTCAATTACTTGTGAAAGGAGGGCATTTAAGAGAATAAACATTTGATCCAATTACATATGTTGTCTTCCCTTTAGTTGAACTGTCTGTAAATACAGTAAGCACATTATTTATCAGCTGCATGTGTAAATTTACAGGACATACAAAAGCATGAATAGAGGTAAATTCTAACAACTTGTCATTGTTGGAATATTTGGATAATGATTATCAAACTTGCTTAAAATGTATGTTTGTACATGCAAAGTCCAAATATCAGTATTGGGCAATAACCAATTTATTTGCTGTATGGAACAAAGAATTAATATTTCATCAGCGGTTGTTTCCCAGGATGCTTTTATGATTCTATCCTTCAATTCTATGTTAACATATCAGTGGCTTCATAATAGGGTGTTAAAATTTTCTTGTAGATGAAGAAAGGTGAATCCACAATAATGGTCCCTTTTGCCAAATGTCTGCTGTGAAACAGGCAAAAATTGATCATAACTGTTATAATGTATCTTATGTTAACTAAATCATTCATCTCACATCAGTTAATTGTTCAAGGGAATTAGGATTAGCATTCCCCTTGAGAAATACCAAACTGAGTTTCAAGTTCTGCTGTGGCAAGCTTAAGGTGAGGTCTTAGCCAATTAATATCTCCTATCAGCTTTTGAAAATCATTTAATGCAAGCAAACTACCTTTTCTTAGTTGAATTTTCTAGGCCATCATTTGTTTAGGATATAACTGATATCCTAAATACTGAAAAAATATATTGGTTGTGAGTCTTTTCCAGGATAAACAACTAATCCTCAACATTTTAGATATTGTTGTATAAGAGCAAAGGCTTGTAGTAAAACACCTCCTTGATAAAACGCCTTGGGGAGAAAATGGCTTTATGGCCATCACAGTACCATCAAGGATGCAACTTATTTTCTCAAGATAAAGTCACTGTGTGTTTGTCTCCTCATCTTTCTCAGTCAAACGCTAGGTGTTCTGGGACTTGAGACTGCTCCTTGTTGGAACTGTGATATTGTGCTCTCTGGTCGAGAGAATAGTGATCTCCTGCACTTCTTATATATTCCAAGAAGTCTGGTAAATTGGAGATTGCTACATTAGGAACTTAAGAGGGGGAGAGGGGTAGGAATGTCCTCTTAGGTTCTATATAACCTCATTAGGGGACATGACATCCTGGGGAGCACATATCATTGTGGAATATCATAGGACATCCTGAGGGGCATATGGCCTCCTGAGGAAATGCCTGACATTCTTTAGAGACATATGACTTCCTTGAGTCATATATAGGACTTCCTGTGGTTTACAATACATCTTGAAAGGACAAATAACATCATGAGGACACGTGCTATTCCAGGGGCAACCAGACATCCTGGAGGAGCACATGACATTCTGAAGAACATATGACATCTTTTGAGACACATTGTCATACAAAACCCAGTTTTTAATAGTGTAAGCAATCCATTTTCTCTTAAAATCAATACCAATTACATTACTTTCATATTACAAAGTGTGGCTGCCAGTTCTTACATATGAATACATGACAGTACAACATTTTTTTTTTTGTTTTGTTTTGTTTTTTCGAGACAGGATTTCTCGATGTAGCCCTGGCTGTCCTGGAACTCACTCTGTAGACCAGGTTGGCCTCAAACTCAGAAATCCATCTCCCTCTGCCTCTCAAGTACTGGGATTAAAGATGTGCACCACCACTGCCCGGGTTTTGACAGTGCAACTTTTAATACCTCATTAAAGAAGCATTGCTATGAATCCTATTTATTTATTTATTTATTTATTTATTTATTTATTTGAAACAGGGTTTCTCTGTGTAGCACTGGGTGTCCTGGAACTCACTCTGTAGACCAGGCTGGCCTCACTCAGAAATCCACCTGCCTCTGCCTCCCAAGTGTTGGGATTAAATGTATGAGCCACCACTGCATGGCTATAAATCCCATGTTTTATAAGTCTAGTTTCTAGGATAAGAATTACATAAAATAATATCCCAATTTAGAATTATCTTTAAGGTGAGCAATGGTGGCACATAGCATTGATCGTAGCACTTGTAAGGCAGAGTCAGGAGGATTTCTGAGTTTGAGACCTGCCTGATCTACAGAGTGAGTTCCACAACAGCCAGGGCTCTACAGAGAAACTCTGTTTCAAACACTGTCTCCCAAGCAAAATGGAAGTATCTTTAGAGATCTGTCTTCCTGGGTTGGCTCATGAGACGTGTTGTTATTTAGAAAGACTCAAACCCTGAGTTAGCAGTCTTAAGCTAGCTTTCTGTTAAGAATGTTACAAACTTTTAACCAAAGCCAATACCTTATAAGCCAATACTCTATAGTCAAGACATTAAGAACATATTTGTACATTTAAAAGCAGTAAGAAAAAAAAAAGAAGTGGCTACACACATCTTATGTATTTATACCAGACAAGAATTTGTTATTTTTTCTAGCTGTAATTTCAAGAGAAAATATCACCTTGTCACCTGTTGAAACAAGTGAACTCAATGACAGACATTTTTCTAGGAAAAACAGACATCAGATCCCTTACCTTAAAAGCAGAGGAGCTTCTGGCCTCTTTAGGAGTAGTTAGTACAGATAATCAGTGCCTAGCAGGGATTTTCCAGCAATGATATACTCTCAGATACAGAAGTAGGGTAACTTGAAAATTTTTGTTGTGCAAATTGAGATGCCTTTAAAAAAAAGTACAAGTCTAAACTATATCAAGGGGTAGACAGCCGGCAGATAAAGTTTTAAACATTTTTTTTCTTTTCAACATGAAACAGAGCAACAAGCAATGAAATGAAAACACAAGACATAAACTTACAGACATGGACATATTGGTTCATCTACAACAAACAATAGATAGAGAGGGAAGTGAACTAAATGTACCACCAAAGGCATATCCTACATAAAAGAAGAAGAACCAGAACTAAGGCTTTCTCAAGAATGTGCCAGAGAGGAAGCAGGACATCTCCTAACTTCCTCCTGTTCCCAGGAGAGCTCTGAAATAGCTAACATTCATTTTCGTTCTCTTTTGCTAAAGTGTCACAGACAGTGGGGGATAACTGCTTTTCTGAAACCCATTCTTTCTCTCATGTTCAAGGTCTAACTCTTCATCTCCTTCTTCTTCTGGGAATTATGTCAGAGAAAGGAGAGGAGGCACAATGGCAGCTTCTGATAGTTACTCTGCAGCAATCTGCTTTTTTCACTTCCCTAGTTCCTCCTCAGCTTGTCTAATTAATTCTTTCTGTAAGTTCTACCACTTGTTCTTGGGTAATGTCCAATGCTTGTGTAGTTTCCCTGTCCTTAATGGCATCTTTTAATGGCATCCAGAGGCAAAATGTAACATTATTTGCCTGGGTAATCCTTAGAACTTTTCCAAAGTGCTCCTATGTATCCTTTGTTTGTTTGTTTGTTTGTTTGTTTGTTTTTGTTGTTGTTTTTTTGAGACAGGGTTTCTCTGTTGAGCCCTGGCTGTCCTAGCACTCACTCTATAGACCAGGTTGGCCTCAAACTCAGAAATCTGCCTGCCTCTGCCTCCCAAGTGCTGGGATTAAAGGCATGCACCACCACTGCTCGGCTCTCCTAGGTATCCTTATCTTAATTCCCTTCTTCTGGGAATTATGGACAGCATGAGTCAACCTGAGCTAAAAGTTTTTCCCATATCTCTTTCTGAAACCCTGCTCCTCTTGCTTGAACCAACTCTTTCAGGCAATAAAGGAATCCTTTCTTTGTACTTCCCTGCCCCATTTCGAGACTACTAGCCTAGGTGAATCTGTGTGGGGGTAAACACCATCCCAGACCAATTGTTTCCCTGAGTATAGTCCTTAATAATCCATTGATCTGCACATAAAATTACTTACCTGTACTCAGAATTGCCTTTTACTTTCACTTTGTTCCGTGGAGCACTCCTATCAAAGCAATATTTCTCAGCTAGTCCTCCATTTTTAGTTCCCTGTTTGGGTGCCACCTGTACCCCAGTGGTTTATTGTATAGAAGAGCTCACCTGAGAGGAGGTCTGGAAATGAGAAGGGTAGGGCAGGGGGAGGGAGAAGCATGGAGCTAAGACTGTATTCTGATCAAGGCTCAAAATTTATTTCTGCATCTCCTACTTATAAACACTTCAGCAAACAAAGCTCTTCTTGAGAAAGTTCCTCTACAGACTAAACAGATAAGGGTTCCTCTTGGGTGCACACACTCCTCTCATGGCCTGGGCTACACAGATTACTATCACTGCTCTACTCTGGCTTTCCACAGTATAAAATGAATTTTAACAATTAAATGTTTTAGGGAGAATGTGTTATGTATTTCGTATGTGCTTTAAGTCAAACTTATCATATCATAGTGCCATATGTTTATGAATTCTTAAATTGTATTCAGTTCTAAAGTTCTCTAAGTTCTTAATCTTATTTCAAGATGTTTAGACAGAAATTTAGCATGACTTATATTACAAACTTTACAGTAATTGAAATTTTTATGTTTCAAATATCTCTCTTAATCATTATTATGCCTTGTTTTAGAGTACCAGCAAGAAGACTCGAGTACTTTCTCCTAATATTTTTTGCTGTTGATGAAATCAACAAGAATCCTTATCTTTTACCCAACATGTCTTTGACAGTTAACCTTTTTCCTGGTATGTGTGAAGATATATTGGAAAAACAGGAAGAAGTATATTCACAAAGAAACAATAGTTTGATATTTATTAATTATAACTGTTTATTAGAAAACTACTGTTACATATTCCTTACAGGACCATCATGGAAAGCATCCTTAAGATTTTCAATTGGCTCTAGGTTACCAAAGGTAAGAATTTGTAACACTGGATGAGTGAACAACTACTTAAAAAGATTTGTTTATTTAATGTGTGTGAGTACACTGTGGCTACCTTTGGAAAGAATACAGGAGGGCATCAGATCCCATTACAGATAATTGTGAGCCAATGTGTGGTTGCTGGGAATTGAACACAGGACCTCTAGTATAATAGTAAGTGCTCTTAACAACAAAGCCATCTCTCAGCTGTAGTTCACGATTTTTAAATTCCATTTGCATGTGCCTACAGGAAAACTTGGACAACAGTCCTTTATGAAGCAACTGCTACAAACACACACACACACACACACACACACACACACACAAACACACAAACACATACACACACACACACATAACAAAGAATTAAATAATCAGATCATAGATGTACTGGGCAAATAGGTAAAACTGTTTTCTCTGACATTCAGACTTGTCAGGAATAGTCTAGAATCTAACCAAATAATATATGATATTTATAGTATAATCTTAATATCTTTAATAAGAGTTATGAAAGGCAAATAACATTACCTGTATATAAGTCTGATCATTGTAACAATCATATTTGTCATGTGGATGTTTCCTCCTCTCTTCTACACACTTTAGGTTTTCTATGGGCCATTTAATCCTAACCTGAGTGACCATGTCCAGTTTCCATATATCTATCAGGTAGCCACCAAGGACATACATTTGTCACATGCCATGGTCTCATTGATGCTTCATTTTAGATGGACTTGGGTAGGACTGATCATCTCTGATGATGACCAGGGTATTCAGTTTCTATCAGATTTGAGAGAAGAAATGCAAAGACATGGAATCTGTTTAGCTTTTGTTAATATGATCCCAGAAACCATGCAGATATACATGACAAGGACTAAGATATATGATAAACAAATTATGACATCTTCAGCAAGGGTTGTTATCATTTATGGTGAAATGAACTCTACCTTAGAAGTCAGCTTCAGAAGATGGGAAGATTTAGGAACACGGAGAATCTGGATCACAACATCACAATGGGATGTTATCACAAATAAAAAAAAATTCAGCCTTGATTTCTTTCATGGGACTGTCACTCTTGAACACCACAACAGTGAGATTACTGAATTTAGAAATTTTATGCAAACAATGAAAACTCACATATACCCAATAGATATTTCTCAGTCTATACTTGGATGGAATTATTTTAATTGTTCAACCTCAAAGAACAGCTGTAGCAAAATGGACTATTTTACATTCAACAACACATTGAATTGGACAGCACTGCACAAATTTGACATGGCCATGAGTGAAGAGGGTTACAATTTGTATAATGCTGTGTATGCTGTGGCCCACACTTACCATGCACTCATTCTGCAACAAGTAGAATCTCAGCAAATGTCAGCAGACAAAGGAGTATTCAATGACTGTCAGCAGGTAAAGTCTCTTACATTTCATTATGCTTAGATATATCAATATGATCTTTTAAATGGACCGAGAGAAACAAATGTACATGTTTTAGAGATTTTTCTCTCAGTGGAATGATGTCTACTCTGCAAAACTCCCTAATGAATCTTTTACATGGATACATATCATGCACAAGGATAACATTTGATAGAAGACAATATATTTTCTTACAATATCAGTGAGTTTTGTGAAAATCTGTCTCAACATTTTACCAAATAAGTTCAAAACTTAAAAGAGGAGCCAAAAGATTTATCATAAAAGCCTTAAGTGATGACTAGACTAAAATATTTTTCAAAAGAATAATTTCTCAAGAAATGCTACATGTCCTGTGATTAATAGTTATTTATTTAAATTAACAATTATTTTCAAACCAATAAATTATTAATAGGACTATGTATTTTGTTAAGTTTAAGTTTATCTTATATATGTATACTGTCTCTACATGAAAGAGCCATATTCTTTATTTTCATAACTTACAGAAAGTTAGATTTCCCCTTCATTTGCACATTATATGGCTTCTTTTTTTAAAAAAAACTAATTTTGATGAACATGCACACACATACACAAACACATCTTGTTTCTTGTCATTAGAAAAACATTTTATCTAGATTATTTTATCATTGAGCAGTAATATAAAGTATATTAATTTTTAATTATTCCTGAGGCATATTGTATTTTAGTATACGGGATTACTTTAATACAGCACTCTTATTTGAAATTCATTAAGACATTATGGGAAATTCTCAATTTGGCATTTCCTTTATTGATATGCATATGTAAGCAACTAATGGTGCATCTCATTTAGGTGGCTTCCATGCTGAAAACCAGGGTATTTACTAACCCTGTTGGAGAACTGGTGAACATGAACCATAGGGAAAATCAGTGTGCAGATTATGACATTTTCATCATTTGGAATTTTCCTCAAGGCTTTGGATTAAAAGTGAAAATAGGAAGTTATTTTCCCTGTTTGAGAAAAAAAACAACTTCATATATCTGAAGATTTGGAGTGGGCCACAGGAGGAACATCAGTAGGTATACCATAATTTTTATTGTTTTCAGGATATCTAAATTTTGAAATATGAGGCACTGAAGTATTATCTCTGTGGTTAAGAATAATTACTACTCTTGCAAAAGACTATCCTCAGTTACAAGCATCAAAATTTGATAACTCTCAATTTCATGTAAATCTGGTTGTAGGGATCAAAGGTCTCTAGATTCCATGTTCAGATGCACCCACATGCCTATTCACACACAATAGAGGAAAATATGTATTAAATATGCATTATATATATACATATATATATATATAGAATCAGAAAATGCCATGGTTTATATATAGTTACAAAATTTTATATATATAATTATATACTTATAAATATAATTATATATATACATATATAATTTTGTAACTATATATAAACCATGGAATTTTCTGATTCTGTGTGAACATATTTATAGTTCAATTAAGTATAGCATGTATTCATTAACAGAAATCTTTATCCAGATTCAAGGTTTTCTTTTTTGTATTTATAGATTTTATTGGCTATTTTATTTATTTACTTTCAATTGTTATCCCGATTCCCAGTTTTCCCTCTGTGGAAGATTGCCTTCAGTAAGAGAGAAGGCCCTTGGTCCTGTGGAGGCTTGATGCTCAAGCATAGAGGAATGCTAGTGTGCCGAGGCAGGAGTGGGTGGGTGGGTGTGTGTGGGTGAACTTCCTCATAGAATCAGGGGGATAAGGGGATGGCATAGGGGGTTTAAGGATTTCTTTTTTTTTAATTAGATATTTTCTTTATTTACATGTAAATTTTCCCTTTCCCAGGTTCCCCTCCAAAAAACAAACAAACAAAAAAAACAACAAGAACAAACTCCTTTTGCCTCCCCCCTCCCCATGCCTGCCACCCCACCCTCTCCCACTTTTTGGCCCTGGCGTTCCCCTACACTGGGGCACAGAACCTTCACAGGGCTGAGGTCCTTTCCTCCTATTGATGATCCAATTTGCGATCCTCTACTATACACATGCTGCCAGAACATTCAGTCCCACCATGTGTAGTCCTTGATTGGTGGTTGGGTCCCTGGGAGCTCTGAGGGTACTAGTTAGTAATTGATGTTCGTTCTAAGGGGCTGCAACCCCTTTAGCTCCATAGATCCTTTCTCTAACTCCTTCACTGGGGACCGTGTACTCAGTTCAATGAATGGTTGTGAGCCTCTACATCTGTATTAGTTAGGTATTGTCAGAGCCTCTCAGGAGATAGCTATATGCTTGTCCTTCCTTCATTCTCTGCCCCATAGTTAACCTGGGGAAAACATTAATTTTATATGAGAGTCTTATATAACATATTTTGTTCATATCTATTAAAGAATTCTTTCTTGATTTACCCTACCATCTCTATCCATACAACTCAGTGTTCTTATTTTTTAATATATAAATCATGTGAGAGAAACTGATGCCACATAACCATTCCTTTTGGAGTAATTATTTTAGGAAGGAAAAATTTTAAAGTCCTACAACCTAAATGTTACATGTAAAATATTATATAATGTACTAAACATTATGTGACATTCAGTGCATTGCAATGTAATAGGAAATAATAAGGTACCTGAAATTTGTAATTAATGCTTCTTATCAAAGGAATATATATAACCATATCTGTTCATATCCCATATATAAATCTATGGGTTATTATACATATGATATACATATGAACTACACACATACACACATTGTGTAATATTTATGTATTGCCTCAGGTTCCCTCCTCCATGTGTAGTGTGACATGTACTGCTGGGTTCAGGAAAATACATCAGAAAGAAACACCAGAGTGCTGCTTTGAATGTGATCAGTGCCCAGAAAATGAGGTTTCAAATGAAACAGGTACATGCTTGCATGCAGAAGAAAAATTTCTGAATTAGAATGCCTTCTCTTTCCAAACTATAAATACGACATGGCCTAGATGGAAACTGAAGACCTTAAAAGTTCTATGTCAGAAAACTTAATCAGTTAAATAATGTCTACTTGCTTAAACCCAGGGACTAACTAGTAATATCTTCTACAACAATGCATTTCTTTCACAATATGATAGGTACTGATTTTATATTACATAGAAAATGTTTAGGGAGACATACTTGTGTAAATATTTTTAACAAAACTTTTATGCATAATTAAGCATATATTTTATTCTTCTTTGATTATTTGCACAAACCAACTTGACTACATGATCAGTTCACAATCTTTCCCTACATCTACCAGTTTAATCCTTGAAAATCCCAGATGCTCAGCATAACAGTTGTTGTTTAATGAAAGATGTTTTAAGAACTTAGATGCCTTAAGTATTAAGCATTTCCTGTCAAAGTATTAGAACAAAAGTGAAGATTTCAAGAATGTAACAAGAGATGGAAGAGTGCTTATCATCAATAGCAGCCTAGTTAAGGAAAGAGGGATAAATGTGAATATCCATAATTTCATGCCATAGAGCTTGGAATGTGTAGATGGGAAGAAAGAGATCTTACCACAGTGAGAGGGACATGGATAAGTCTATGAGGCATAAAGCTTCAAGAAAGAAAATATTCCTTTATGTGAATGTTTGCATGAGGTGTTGTATGTTCCACTGCCTATGTTTCGAATACAGAAAATGATACCAACTCTCAAACACAAAGTACATAACATATTTCATAAACTTGCATCAATAATTGTGTCTGCACATTACCTTTGTCTGTGAGTAGTGAATTTATGGTTTGAGGAATTAAATTAGTTGAGATTGTGCATAGTATTACTCATCATATTTTTCTTTCTTGTTTAATTAATAATTTTTGCTGTTCCATTCTCTATGATGGTGTTTTGTTCCATCAGAAAGCATAGGTTAATAGGGAACAATCTTGAGTTAGTGGTCCCTAGAACAATAAGGAATGGAATAGATGCTTAATATCAAATTATTTATTGATATATCCTCAGAAGAAAATACAAATACATAATTATTAATTACATATTTATGATATCTTAAAAGGGTTTATTGTTGTTTGCCAGCAGATATGGAACAGTGTGTGAGGTGTCCAGATGATAAGTATGCCAACTTAGAGAAAACCCACTGCCTTCAAAGAGCTGTGACATTTCTGTCTTATGAAGATCCACTGGGGATGGCTCTAGGCTCCATTGCCCTCTCATTCTCCACAATCACAATTCTAGTACTAGTCATTTTTGTCAAGTACAAGGACACTCCCATTGTGAAGGCCAACAACTGCATTCTCAGCTATATCCTGCTCATCTCTCTAGTCTTCTGTTTTCTCTGTTCATTGCTCTTCATTGGACATCCCAACCAGGTCACCTGCATCCTGCAGCAGACCACATTTGGAGTATGTTTCACAGTAGCTGTTTCTACAGTGTTGGCCAAAACCATAACTGTGGTCATGGCTTTCAAGCTCACTACTCCAGGGAGAAGGATGAGAGGAATGCTGACATCAGGAGCACCTAACTTGGTCATTCCCATTTGTACCCTAATCCAACTTGTTCTCTGTGGAATCTGGTTGGGAACATCCCCTCCCTTTATTGACAGAGATATACAATCTGAACCTGGTAAGACTGTCATTATTTGCAACAAAGGCTCAGTCATTGCCTTTCACTTTGTTCTGGGATATTTGGGCTCCTTGTCTCTGGGGAGCTTCACTGTGGCTTTCTTGGCTAGGAACCTTCCTGATAGATTCAATGAAGCCAAGTACCTAACATTCAGCATGCTGGTGTTCTGCAGTGTCTGGATCACCTTCCTCCCTGTGTACCACAGCACAAGGGGGAAGGTCATGGTTGCTGTAGAGGTCTTTTCCATCTTGGCTTCCAGTGCAGGGTTGCTGGGTTGTATTTTTGTCCCAAAGTGTTATGTTATTTTACTTAGACCACATTCAAATTTTATACAGAAGTACAAAGATAAATTGAGCTATTGAAACTTTCATAATATGAAAATATTAGATGATACTCAACATATTTTTGTCTTAACAAAAGTAGTATTTAATGTTCTAAACGTTTAAATAGTGTTTAAATGTGAACATACAAGCCAGGCAGCACAGTCCATTGTGCTACCAATTACCAAATGTTGCTGGAAAATAGTTTTATTCATAAGTACACAAACCTGAAGGTATTGAGAAATGGGAATCTCAATTGAGGAATATCTACCATCATCTTGAGCTGTGGTTTTGTCTAGTGTAAGACATGTACTTAATTAATGATTAATATAAAGTGACCCTACTTACTGTATACAGTACCACCTCTAGCGAGTTGTTCTTGGAGTTATAAGAAAGTGGACTGCAGACAAAATGGACATGAAGCCAATAATTCCCATTTTTCCACATGTTTTTATGGAGTGCATGTATCCAATTTCACATCCTTGGCTTCTTTCAATATACTGTGACAAAGTTGCTTAAGTAAATAAACACTTTTCTGACATGTTCCATTTAATCACAGTGCTTATTACAGCAGCAGAATGTAAGAAATCACCTAAACGATAAATTGCTTCTGTTAGGGTTTGGAATATCATACATTCCTGATGCAATATAAGGCATTTATTTCAAAAGAGAAACAAGAGTAAATGTTAACACAGTGTGAAGCACAATGACCGAAATGCATATGACATTAGAGGAATGCTCGACATTGGAATTGCTTTATAATGTATTAGGAAAATGTTAAGACGATCAGATAACATAAAAAGAAGGGAAAATTTTACAACGAGAACAATGTGGTTCATAGTAGCCTGCAGTAAAAGGCTCTGTACATTTATGTGAAAACAAACAATT
>JADRCD010233295.1:0-14816 GCA_019843815.1 Montemys delectorum | reverse complement strand
GACCTGATGTAGGACACAGGTGGGATGAACAGGTGACCTGATGTAGGACACAGGTGGGATGAACAGGTGACCTGATGTAGGGCACAGGTGGGATGAACAGGTGACCTGATGTAGGACACAGAGGTGTGCAGTAGAGATGACTCTGTAATCTTAACCTGGGATGCTGATATAAAAAGAAATAGAAGAAGAAAGGTGGTTCATTGGATCTTATATTTGAGATCTGAGAAAACACCCAAGTAGAATTACTATATATGAGTGAGAAAGTTAGAAGACAGGCCCTGTCAGGGATGAAATGGGAAGCCTAGGAGCTAAGGAATTATAGGGACAACTGCAGCGTGACAAAGAACCACCTGCACTTATGTACCAAACTTCACTGATCCAAATAAAAGGTCCCTTGAAAGTATTCTTACCATAGCATATATTATATGATTGTACTAAGCCAAGCATGGTGGTGTCTGTCTGTGATTCCAGCTATACAGGAATCTGAGGCAGGAGCATCACAAGCTCAATGCTTACCTGCGGTACATAGCAAGTTCAAGGCCTGTTTGTGCAAATTAGCAAGACCAACATAAAAATAATCAAAAGGGATAGGGTTGTAGCCCAGTGGGAGAGTGTTTGTAAAATATGCATTAAGCCCTGAGTTTAGTTCTCAGCAGCACGAAGATAAACAAACAAACAAACAAACAAACAAAAGAATCAGAGTCCCCTCCCCCCCACTCCCAGCACTTTGTATTAGTCCATTCTCCTGACTCTGAACCCCTTGAGGGAAAAAGTGAAGACTCATTTTCATGACTAGCCCCAAACTTAAAAAGTAGCAGATATCCAGAGTCTGCTGCATTAAACAGCTCCTGGATGCAAAAGACTCAGCTTCTTATACGTTAAGACAGCACAAAGCTCAAAAGCAATAATCTTCAAAACCACACCTGCCAGGTGGTAGCAACCAAAGGCGAACAAGCTGGTGGCCACCACTGGGCAGACACTGCCACTTGTCCTTTAGTGGACACCTCTCTTCACCATCCAAAGCCAGATCACCCTCCTTGGCATATGTGGTAAAGAACAGGGTCATGGCCCGCACTGGCCATATGGTCTTGTCTGTCCATTGAGTTTCCTGACCTTTATGTGTCTGTTCATGGCTGTGGACTGTGCTGCTCGCACCAGACCCTCCAGCTCAGCGCCACTGAAATTCTTAGTCTCCACAGCCAGTTCCTTAATGTCCACATCTGCAGACAGTAACTGGTGCCCTCTCATCCTTGCTGTGTGGATATGAAGGATCTGTAGTCGACCCTTCTCATCTGGCAAGCCTGATGAGACAAAAACAGACATTTTCCTAGTCTTGGGAATCCATCAGAAGACACAGTCACCATCCTAGAAGCTTTCTTCTAGGCAGTCCTGCTGTGGACAGCTGACAATGAACATTATTTAATATGAGGTTGCTCTCATTAATAAGCTGAAGCCACGTGTGAAAACAAGTGTGCACGGACACACACAGGCACCTACACACTCATACATGTGCACATAAACAAGCATGCATGCACAGCTGTGACCCACTTTACTTACCTATCTCCATTTTAACTTCCAGTCTTCCAGGTCGAAGGAGAGCCTCGTCTATCAGGTCTGGTCTATTGGTCATTCCTGAATGCAGATATTAAATTAAGAGCAGAGAGCAAATGATCAGAGTTCACAAGTTCAGAGAAAACATACTTTCAGTCTATGTAAAAAATAGTAACCTCTCTAAGGCCCTTTTACAAAAGTCAAACTTAAACCAAACAGCACTGAACTAGGAACAGCATTTGTGTTTTACCTAGTAGAAAACCTGGAAAGGCTCTGTAGTGAAATCTCTATTTAAAGAGCAAACTTAAGGAGCAAGTATGCGCTGGTCTTCCAGCTCCCCGGGCTCCCCTCTTCTGCATGCGGCAATTTCGATGTCCATAAGGAGCAGTAATGTTTTTCCTTTCTAAAAGGCATCTCAAGCAGCAGCTCAGAATATACGACACTTAAGACGTTCTGGGAGAAAGCCGCTCAGGCCCCGCAGCCCAGCTGCAGGTGAGCTGGCAGCCAAAGTGCACGCATCGTTGCTGCGCACCCTTTACCTCAGACGTACCGATAACAAGGATGTTGTTCAGCTGCTCGACGCCATCGATCTTGGACAGCAGCTGGTTGACAACGGTGTCATGCACTCCAGTGCTGCCGGCCATGCTCCCCCTCTGCTTGCAGATGGCATCGATTTCATCAAAGATGATAATGTGCAAGCCACTGTTAGCACCAAGCTAGGAAGGAAGGAAATTCTGCTAAAGGCCACAATCTGAATGCATCAATAAACAAACTAATCAAGAAATGCAAAACAAAGCATCCTACAGGTTGGTTTTGCTGCATTTTGACTAATAAATATAGATGAGTGTAAATTAAATCGTGGATGCTGCCCTCTCAAAGATATTGGAATTGCAAAGTAGCTAATAATTCATTAACTTAAATTAACATGGGCTTTCTAGCAATTTATATTTAGTAATTATGTTTCCCTCGAGAGGCCAGAGGGAGCAAGCTAGAAAACTAAAGACAGTAACCACATGGTTATTATGGAGTTCAGGAACATTGCAATGTGTGCATAGAGCGTGTAACAATCAGACAGGGTAATGATCAGGCATATCAAATATGCAACAGTTCTTCATTTGGGGGATGATCAAAATCCTCTCTACTGTCGTGGAATATAGACTTAATTGATGTCAATCATGATTCTTTTACTTTCTATGCTTAACACTAAGGTGAACAACAAGGGATAATAAAACAGAATAGACTGAATATAACCTAAATATAAAAATATATAAATTAAGTGGTGAGCAAGTGAATCTAAGGATTAGGTACGATTAGAATTAATTAATCTCTGATATAAATGCAATCATTTTTTGGGGGAGGGGATGTGTGTGTTGTTTGAGACAGTCTTTCTATGTAACCTTGGCTGGCCTGCAACAGAAATCCACCTGCCTTCCTAACACAACTGTTAGGTTAAAAGGTAGACTGAATATTTTAAAGACCTTAAGGTAGGGCGTCAAATGCTTTCCTACAAAGTTTTGTTTTTGCTGTTTTGTAGTGCTGGGGATAAGTCGGAGTTGCATCCTCAGCATCTTCCACACTGCATGACTGAGCCTATTCTGGGATAGGCTCACAAATAAGGAATGTGAAAAACATTAAAAACTAACACCAACGTGACAAATCGAGACTACTGTCTTTCTGTGCATGCTTGGTTCACTGGTTCTAATGGAGCTGATTTTTCTGCTTCTAAATCACATTTTTCTAATTACCAAAAATGCTGGAACATTTTTTAAATTATATTTTTTGAAGCAGAAGAAATGGCTCAGCTCATAAGACTATACTCACAACCAAAAAAAAATATATTTTTACCATTGCTAATTTTTCTCTTATTATTTGATATGTCTCCTGTGTGTTTCTTTTATTGGTTTATAACATATCTTTTAATTTAGTCTATTGATGTATAATTGGAAATATTGATCTCCAGCACCTATGTAAAAGCTGGCCATGGTGTGTACCTGAAATCCCAGAGCTAGGTGGGCAGAAACAGGCAGATCCTAGGGCCTTGCTAGCCAACAAGTCTAGCCAAATGGCAGCCATGGGTTCACTGAGAAAGTTTGTCTTAAAAAATAAAGGGGAGCGTAGTAGAGTTAGGTGCCAACTGTGACCTCTGGCATGCACATCACACATGAGCGCGCTCACAAACACATGTTCCTCATACTCACATACACACCAAGGACGAAAGATAACAAATCTAAGCACTAATCAGAATTAGATTAAATCTGTAAATAAATTAACTAACATTACATCCCAACTTTAGTCACAGTCCCACAAATTCATAAAAGTATATGCTAGAAGAGAAAAAGTCAGAATTGCTGTGCACTGTACTCATCCAACAGATAAAATGCCTTAGGACACTCCTATCCCCATACGTAAGGAGCTGCTCGTTCTTTAGTGCAATTCTATATTGAAATAATACCCAGGTGTCCTTCAAAGTTTCTGGAAGTTTTATTTTTGTCTCTAAACAATTACTTAAAATTATTCTCCTTCCATAAATATTTTAAAAACTAACTTAAAGTTTAAAAAACTTCTTTCTCAGTGTCACTATATATACTGATTATACATTATACATTTGTCTAAGGTATTCGTAGCCTGGCTAAGCATGGGAGGCAGAAGCAGGAGGATCTCTAAGAGGCCAGCCTACTCTGGTCTACAGAGTGAGACCCTGTCTGAAATAGAGAAACATGAGAACAGAAAACATTTGTGGACAAGAAACAGAAAGGAGCTGCAGTGCTAGCATATCTGCCCACATGCCCTGAGCAGTGTGGTATCACAACTGTCTACCGCTAACCCAGCTACCCAAGAAGGATGCCAAACACTGCAAGCCGCTGCTTTGCTGACCACAGGGGCGCTCTGTCCTAAGCACTTCAGTGTAATCTGGGCCTTTCCAGAGCTTACAGATCTGCCATCAGCTCCCTTTCCCGCCCAGTCAGCATAATAACATTAAGTTTCACTGTGTGTCAGTTTAAGGCAAGCTCATAGTATAGTGAGTTAAGAGTCAGGTTCACATATGAACATAACTGAGATATCAGTTAACATATGCTGGAGGATTTGACTTTCCATCGTGCAACCCTCTTCAATGTACTGGCTCCTGGTTCTGCTTCTACCATTTGCTGCCTTTCCCATAGAAACAGGGCTGATGCTACTGAGCCCCTACAACAGCCTTCGAAAGTGGCTGCTCTAAATTTATCTAGCTGACCTATATGGAAGTATCCAGAGTCACAGAGAGGAGCCTTTTCTTTATTATGTAACCCACATTACCCTCCATGGGGTCATTAGCTGGGTAACCAAGTCGTGCCTGGATGTGACCAAAGAGGCTGGGTATGACTAATTTCTATCTAGAAATTCTTTGCCAATGCAGTTTCAACATTAGTAGTGCCATGTCTAAACAGACTGAGTTTAAAAACAGTACAAAGTTATTTATGCAGCTATATGGAAATTCTCACAAGTGAGCTTTTATGAGCTGTTTCTCTAGACCGTGTTTCAACTCATCTTTGTTTAGTATATAACTATTAGGACCTATTAGACTCAATTTTACTTTCTTAGTTTGTTTAGTTTTAGTTTTAGTTTTTGTTTTTGGTTTTGTTTTTCCGAGACAGGGTTTCTCTGTATAGCCCTGGCTGTCCTGGAACTCAGAAATCCTCCTGCCTCTGCCTCTCAAGTGCTGGGATTAAAGGCATGCGCCACCACTGCCCAGCTGTTTGATTGTTTCTTAAAGCAGTTAAACTATTTATAGAAACTGCTGCCCTTACGCTTTCCCTTTTTTGTGAGTTTCCAAAGAACAAAAAGAACAATGAATTCCTAAGATACACGAAAGCTCATTTTATCTTTCCATAACCACGGAAGTCCATCAGACCTTTTCTTAACTCTAAGATGCATTATGCTATTTCACCATCTTTGAAATCATAGCATCAGCAATTATGTCCACCCGAGTTCAAGGAGGTTGCAATGGCAACCACTGTAAAGAGGGAGGATGCTGCAGTTATGTGACGAATGATGCAGTTCGTCCCCCTGATGCCATTCTTGGCCACAGGAAGCAAAAAAAAAAAAAAAAAAAAAAAAAAAAAAAAAAAAAAAAAAACAGCAAACCCTTCACGGTAGGACACAGAACTTCCCTCAGACACTAAAGTGAATGAGAGATTCAGTCATATATTTTTGCAGTGCTGGGGACTGAACCTAGGGCCTCACACAGTGCTCTACCACGGAACTGTACCCCAATATTTCATACGAAAAATTAAAAACTCCATTTTTCTCTCAGGCTCTTAAAATGTCATTCTGTGGCTTCTAGTTCCTTTGTTTCTGTTTGGAAGATGTCAGGTGGCCTCTGACTGGATGAGATCTGCTCACATTAAGAGGACAATCCACTTTACTCAGCTTACCTATTCAAATACTTTTACAAATACACCCAGGGTGTACAACTAAACATCTGGGCAACTTATGACCCAGTCAAGACGATGCATAAAATAGCTGTCCCAGTTAAGAAATTTGGTCTGGTTTTCAAATAATTTTCCTCACCTAAGGCCCAAATCCAGCGTTTGAGGTTTTATTTTGTTTTTGTTTGTTTGTTTTTTTAAGGCTTACTACTTTTATATTATCTGTATGAATGCTTTGCTTGCATGTATGTAAGTGGATGTATGTGCCTGGTGCCTTAGGAGAGCAAAAAGGACATCACAGTACTTGAAACTGGAGTTATGGATAACTATGAGCTGCCATATGGGAATTGAACTCAGGTCCTCTGGAAGAACAGTAAATGCTCTTAACCACTGAGCCATCTCTCCAGCCTCCCAGCTTTTGAGTTTCTGAACTCACAGTCAGTTTAAATATGGTCTCTGGAGCTCCAAATAACGTTCTCATTCTTCCATGTCATCATAGGTGGGAATAGTGGGTAATGCTATAATTCAAAGGATACTACTCCACAACTGAGTTGACTCTGAGTACTAAAGGTATTCTACTTCATGTGCAACTTGACACAGAAATTTCCTAAAGTTTATTCATGGATTTAACTTCCCTCTTTTCCCAAAAGACAAACTGAGTTCAAGTGTTTGGAAACAATATGGTCCAAAAGCTTCACTTGAAAGTGTATTCAAGGTCTGTTTTTGAACATGTGTACAGTAGCATTTCAAATCATGCCAACCCCATGTAACCTCTAGGGTACAGGTTCTCAAGCTGTGGGTCACAACCCCTCTGGAAGGTCAAATGATCCTTTCACATAGGTCACCTAAGACCATCAGAAAACACAGATATTACACTATAATTCATAACAGTAGCAAAATTATAGTTATAAGTAGCAATGAAAATAATTTTGTGGTGGTGGAGGGTCATCACAACATGAGAGGCTACATTAAAGGGTTACAGTGTTAGGAAGTGTACCCGCTGGTTCTGTGTGTCAACTGACACAAGCTGGAGTTATTGCAGAGAAAGGAGCCTCCCTCCAGGAAATGACTCCATGAGATCCAGCTGTAAGGCATTGTCTCAATTAGTGATCAAGGGGGTAGGGCCCATTGTGGGTGGTGCCATCCCTGGGCTGGAAGCTTGGGTTCTATAAGAGAGCAGGCTGAGCAAGCCAGGGGAAGCAAGCCAGTAAGCAGCATCCCTCCATGGCCTCTGCATCAGTTCCCACTTCCTGATCTGCTTGAGTTCCAGTCCTGACTTCCTTTGGTGATGAACAGCCATGTGGAAGTATAAGCTGACATTTTGTGCAGGAATAGAAACCCTGACTAAGACAGGAAAATTGAGAGCCACTGCTCTAGGGAAATTCTGCATATAATTATTAATACCAACTATATTTTACCTGCAAGTTGCTTCAAACTATAGATCACAGTAACAAGTGAGCTCTATGCCTCTGGAATCACTCTTCATGTGAGCCACACTACGTGTTTAGTAAGTTAGTCTTATGTCCACATACCCTCCTTTGCTCCTCTTCAGCATCAGCAAAGAGTTTACGAATGTTAGCCTCCGATTCTCCCACGTACTTGTTAAGGATTTCTGGCCCATTGACCACCTTGGGCTCTCTCGCATTCAGCATCTTGCCAATCTGTCGAGCCAAGAGAGTCTTACCACAACCTGGTGGTCCATATAACAGGATGCCTTTAACATGTTTACAACCTAAAAAGGAAGAAGAGACAGTCTTACACCAACTCACTGCAATCGAGGAGGACGTCTGAAGGAAGGCCTGCCTTCTACACATGCCTCTTAGGATAGACCACCCACGTCACTTACACACAGTAATATCTGAGTGCTGTCAGTAGATGAGGATGAAACAGTCAAGCCTCTTATGCTGTTTTAAACAGAAAATGCAGAAAGCAGGCCTAGCTGCTGCTATATTTGAAGAGAGCAGGTGTACTGGCTGGTTTTCTGTGCCAACTTGACACAGGCTGGAGTTATCACAGAGAAGGGAGCTTCAGTTGGGGAACTGCCTCCATGAGATCCAGCTGTGGGGCATTTTCTCAATTAGTGATCAAGGGGGTAGGGCCCCTTGTGGGTGATGCCATTCCTGGGCTGGAAGTCTTGAGTTCTATAAGAGAGCAGGCTAAGCAAGCCCAGGGAAGCAAGCCAGTAAGGAACATCCCTCTTATGGCCTCTGCATCAGCTCCTGCTTCCTGACCTGCTTGAGTTCCAGTCCTGACTTCCTCTGGTGATCAACAGCAATGTGGAAGTAAGCTGAATAAACTCTTTCCTCCCCAACTTGCTTCTTGGTCATGATGTTTGTGCAGGAATAGAAACTCTGACTAAGACAGCAGGGAAGCTGCAAGTTACAGATCTTTGAAATAGTCTTTATCACTTAAATGAACACTTTTACTCTGGAAGTGTCTCTTTGTCTGCCTCGGGGAAATTCTAGTGAAAAATACATCTATTACAATACAGCAGGCTTTGAGAACTACATCTTAGTCACAAGATAATAGGTCAACCAACTCGAACAAACTTGGAGAAACAGCAAGTGTGCCCGGGCTGGCTGGCTGCACACAGAAGAGCTCCAAGGTCTAGATTGATGGCAACAAGTTTGTGAATAAGGACAGATTGTCTTCAGTGACAAATGTCACATGACAAATGGGTATGACTTTTTAGGGCCACCCAGATGGAAGTGAAGTTTCAAAAATAGTTTTCAATTATTTGCCACTAACAAGCCAAGTTTGCAAGACTGATGATCTGGGCTCCCCAGTGTCCCTGGTTTGTTCTACAGGACCGTTTGCTCCATTTCCTAAGATGAAGATGACCTGTGACTTTTCTTCACTCTTCTGGTGACACTGACCTTCACCATGTCACTGCTATAGTCTATGGTTTCTGTTGAGTATGTTCTTCTTTTACACTACACTGACATAGCACTCCATGCAGTAACTAAGTATTAGACTTCACGGTTACTCTCCTAACTACAGGTGAAGAAACTGGAAATGCAAAACACAGTGTGCTCTTGTGAAAATGACTTGTCATTGGGCAGTGGTGGCTCACGCCTTTAATCCCAGCACTTCGGAGGTGGAGGCAGAGGCAGAGGCAGGCGGATTTCTGAGTTGGAGGCCAGCCTGGTCTACAGAGTGAGTTCCAGGACAGCCAGGGCTATACAGAGAAACCCTGTCTCAAAAACAAACAAACAAACAAAAGCCTACTTGTCCTTATCTGAAATTAGAGTCTTAAAAATTCTATCTGTGAGGGGGAAAGTATATGGTACCATTGACAACAAGTAAAAGAAATCAAGAGACACACCCCAACCAACTGCCAGAAGCAAAACTCGGAGGAGGAGGAGGAAGAGGAGGAGGAGGAGGAGGAGGAGGAGGAGGGGTAGGGGGAGGAGGAGGAGCAGCAGCAGCAGCAACAGCTGCTGCTTTTGGGTTGCCAATGACATCCAAAGGTAACATCATTATGTCAAAAAGAGACACATTAAAAAATTGTGAAAACAATGAGCTCTGCACCCCTAGTTAAGCCTGTAGGCAGAAAGAGAATGCAGTGAAACTTGTGAGGGCTTGGCACCGAAACCTTTCTCACCACAGAGTACAGCTCTGCCCAAGAACCACGGGCAGTAAGATGTCTTTGACCTTTGGCCTAGCCCTCAAGCGGAAGGTTTGTACTGCATTATGGGTAAAGCTGGCTCTTCTCCTGGAGGCTGGCACCACCAATCACAGCCCACATCCAAGCCTCCAGGACGACAGGGTTTTGAGACAGGGTTTCTCTGTGTAGCCTTGGCTGTCCTGGAACTCATTCTGTGGATCAGGCTGGCCTCCAACTCAGAAATCCGCCTGCCTCTGCCTCCCAAGTGCTGGGATTAGAGGTGTGCGCCACCACTGCCTGGCTGGAAACTTACTCTTAATCTTCTTCAAGCCAACAGTTACCATTTGACCATATGCACAGACCATATGCAGCTGATGGACGTGCAAGAAGCCAAGTGAGGGGCTCAGTGGTTAACAGCACTGGCTGCTCCTCCAGTGGATCTGGGTTCAGTTGCCTGTGCCCTCATGGCAGCTCACAACTGTCTGTAACTCCAGTTCTAGGGGATTCAGTGTCCTCTTCAGGCATGCACATGGTGCAGCCACCTACATACATATAGGCAAACTCCTCATATTCGTAAAAGTAAAGATAAATAAACATGAAGAGGAGGAGGGGGAGCAAAAGCGGAGCAGCAAGATTTGCAGAGGACCAGGAGTTCAGGTCTATCCTCATCTCTTCTAGCCTTTTTCCAAGTTTGTCAATCTCCTCTTAAGGAGACCCCTCCCAGGCTAGGCCATGCTTTCTTGGAAAGGCTCTTCACATCTTCTGTTATCCCTGCCCAGTGAGCACTGAGTACAATATGGCCATAGAGCAGAGCTGGAGCAAATTGCAGCAGTGCGCTGACTGACGGCGCCTCCTCCCCCACACTATCCAATTTCAGCTCGGCTTGAGCACGGCTTTCCTTTACTCTCATGCTCTCACACGCTGTCTCTTACTCGCCTTTGTTATCTCTTTTCTAATTCTCCTTATGAATTATTGAAATACTCAGTTCTTCTCAAGAGCTACCTCATGTCTCTAACTCTCGGAGATGACCTAGATTCCCACTTCACATATTTAAAAAAGAGATTATCTATCAATTGTGACCTCCTGGCAGCTCTCTGCTTCACCAGCCACACTGGCTGGCTGGCACATTCATCCCTAACCTCAACCATGGCTCTCAAAGGAGGAGTCTTTATTTCTCATCTCAGAGGTTTACATTTCAGTCATTTGTTTATATACCTTCTCCCTGAGTTGCTGTGCAAGGGGAAATATTGGTTTATTGATCTTGAATCACAACTGACCATAATATTTAGCCCATAGCATGTACTTAAAGAAAAGAGAGCCAAATAGGCAAATTCTTGATTCCTTTTCTCCAAAATTCAGAGTCTGAGGGAGAAGAACCTATTTTTCAAAATTAGTTGAACCCTTTAATTTGTAAAAGGTGTGTGTGTGTATACCACCTATTTGTAGTGTCCCAGCCTTTTCAGATTATCAAAACAAACTGCTCATGAAGAGTAGAATCTGAACTTTGCAATTCTGTTTTTGTAAGCGGAAAATGCTTAGTTTAATGTGGTTTGAATTAAACTAACTCGGATCTTGTAAATAGTTCACAAAATACTGCCATGAAAATCAAGAGAAGGCTGACGTGTGTGCTTATGAGACCCATCAAATATTATCTTTGAAATGACAACACAGTCAGAGGAACAGACAGGGTGTCTCAGTGGCTTCAAGTCGGTATCAGGGCGAGAATCCTCTCTAGCATATCAAAGAAAGACACACTGACAAGTAGATTCTCACAATCCAGCGCCACAAAAGACTCAGTTATGGGAATAAGCAGTGGAAGTGAGACATTGCTATTACTATTATTATAGTCTTTCCTGACTTATTAAATCAGCACTGGCCTCTAATTTTCAGTGAATCATAACAACTGGTCCCATTCAGCACAAACCTGTATTAAGCTCCTGTTGGGATGAAGCACAGAGGGAGGGAGGTGTTAGGGACACAGACACGCAAAGAGCAGTCCCGAGCTGCGTGGCGAGGCGGAAGGCAAGCATCTAAGCTACACCCACCCTGACGTCTCAGTGAAATGCAGGAAACATCTCTGGCCTCTACCCAAGGAAGACTGATTCTGCTGAGGAGATAGCAGAAAATCAAGAGTGGACACAGAGGAACAACGAGAGCTGGAGTTTGGCCTAGAAGGATGCATAGCACAGGGGTTGTGTTTGGGCAGCGGAGAGGAAATGATACCATAAAGAGACACTAAGGGGCCAGAGGTGCTAGCAGTGACCTGCTATGGCCATGGCCCTGGAGGTGCCTAGAGACTGGCGGCTCTGTGGCAGACCTTCACTGCCAATGAGTCAACAATGTATCTATCTGTTTGGTTGAGGAGGGCACATGTTAGAATGTTAAGCTCTCCTCCCACCATGTGGGTCCTGGGAATTGAACTCAGGTCACCAGGCCTAGCAGAAATCAACCCTTCACTACTGAGCCATCTTACCAACTGAGGCACGAGTTTTTGACTTTGCAGAGGGCAGAAGGGCGGATGCTGGGATGCTCGGCCTTTTTCTGCAGATACTGACTTACCAGCTGACTGGATTTTCACCACTGACCTTTCCTATCACTCCAAATTCTCTGCGATGTAGGTCTCAAAAGGAAGCCCTGCTCTCTTGCTGATACCCAGCTTTCTCCAGAGCTTTTCCTGGCTCTGATTTGGGGGAACCCTCTGACCTCAGCCTGTAGAATCATCTGCTGATGCCATTTTTCCCTCCCTTAACATTGTATAGGCTTCTTGTGATCAGTACCCTGGACCAGTAAATATAAAAGGTAAGATATAGAAGGAAAAGAAACTGGTGGAAATTGTTTAGGTTGGCATATTCTTTCCTTCACTCTCATTCCCACTCCCCTCCCCGTATATGTGTGTGTGTGTGTGTGTGTGTGTGTGTGTGTGTCTTGTGTTGATTTTGTTTCTTTGAGACAGGTTCTCATACAGCTCAAGCTGAGCTTGAACTCCTGATCCTCTTGCCTGAGCCTCTTAGGTCATAGAATCCCAAGTATACAACGTCATGCTCAGCTTACTCCTCTGGTCTTTCCCATGAACGGTCTAAAGGATCTCTGCAGGAAAATGCACATATGCCTTTCCACAACATGGAAGGAACTAAACTCTCTGAGGTCAACCCACGGAGACTAAAGGCTCTAAGGAAAGGGGATGCAGCTCATGCAAAGTGCTTGCCTAGTCTATACAAGGATTTGGGGTTAACCTGCACAGCATTAGAAACACAAACAAAAACAATATATAGGAGCCAGCAAGATGACTCAGTGGATAAAGGCTCTTGCTACCAAGCCTGATGGCCTAAATTTGAGCCCCAGAACCTACAAAGTGGAAGGAGAGAACCAACTCCAGCAAGCTGTCCTCAGATTTTCACATTGAACACCTCACCTCCCATCCCATGCAAAAAATAAGGAAAAAGGAAGGAAGGAAGGAAGGAAGGAAGGAGGAAAGGAGGGAGGGAGGGAGAGAAGAAGGAAGGAAGGAGAAAGGAAAGAAAACCCTTGACCATACCACTGAATAATCTGGATAAGGAGTGAAAGGCAATGATAGGGCTGGTGAGACGGCTCACTGGGTAATGACATCTACAACCAAGCCTCTTGACGCACGCACGCACGCATGCTCAGGAGATTCATGCTGACCTGGGCCACAGGGTCTTATATCAGAGCCAGAGAACTTTGGATTGAGGTGCCTTTCTTTTCTAAGTATTACAAGCAGGCACTAAGTTCACTTTCAAGAACTAACAACAGAGGCAGGTGTAGAGAAAATTCTCGTGTGTACTGAATGGTTGATTCACTTGTCAATAAAAAACAAAAAAACCCCTATGGCCTATAGGAAAGGGTAGACCAGAAGGTGGGACATCTGGTAAGCAGAAAGGATTTGGGGATAGAGCAATATGAGGGAGAGTCATGGGGAAGGCAGGGGGAAGATGTGAGGAGGACAGACACTTGGTATATAAGTGGGTTATTATTAGCTAGTCAGGATATAAGCCTAGCTATATGACCCAGGTATCTGTAAGCATATTTTGAGTCTGAGTTGTTATTCTAGGAGCTTGGGGCCAGGAGAAAAACAGCTCTTTACAGGCAGGATTTAGGGAGACAACTTGTCAGGATGTCTCCTTTTGAGACTAGTCCAAGAATTGGGGAAGAAGTCGGAGGCCACATCTCCTGGAGCCTGTTCACTGAGGGAATCAGGACTGTACCAAGCCATCAAAACTAAGGGATTAGCAAGGGCTTCTGGGCAACATAGAAAGGTTTTGGGAAAAAGCAAAACAATAGAAATTGGAAGAATGTGAGGAAGAGAGAAATGAGCCTGAGTAGATAGGTACTATCATGTAAGCTGGCTCAGCATGAGATTCGGGTCATCCAGGCACTAGCCTCTCCATTGTATACAAATGCATAAGTAATTTCTAGTGTTAGGCAAGGTGGCCATTGTTCGTTCTATAAACACAAATTTCACCTAAGCTGACATAAGAACCTCAAGCTTTCATGTCCTGGGCATGTCTCCTTTTCTCCCCGATACAATCTGCATCTTAAAGATTATCATCATGGAGTAAATAACAGCGCTGCGTTCATTTAAAGTCAATGTATTTTATAACTTGGTCCTATTACCTAATTTTCTAACCAAAAGTATGAGATAAGCCAGGTATGGTGCCCAACTTTTTTAATCCCAGCACTTGGGAAGCATAGGCAAGGGGAAGAGCTCTGTGAGTTCAAATCCATCCTGGTCTATATAGAGAGACCCTGTCTAAGAATGCCAGCAAAAAAATTGTGAGATAAGCAAATCTATGTTTGCAGCTCCAGCAAGCAGCAGAACTCGGCAGCTTCAGCCATGCAGCTGGCTTTAGAGTCAGGGGGCTAAGGTCATAACCATGGGAAAATCAAAAGGGAACCTGGGATAAATCACTGAAGTGATCTGTAATTCCTAAGGCCTGAACTTTGGTCTGCAAGAGAGAGTGCTCTCAAGCAGAGAGCTATCTTGAGTAGAAAGCTATCTAGAGCAGAACATGGCGCTGTCAAAAAGAAAAAGAAAGAAAAAAGAAAACAAAAAGCAAATCTATGCTTAATTTCAACTGTTTTTTTTCATCTCCATCAACTTTGAGGCTTTAACTTTTGTCTCCAAGTGATTCCTATCTTTTCTCCCTATTCTCTAACTTATGTAAGTAAGCACTTACATTTATAGCTTAGTTTACGTTTCTAATATGAGTGTATAGCCGGGCAGTGGTGGCGCA
>JADRCD010233294.1:0-12406 GCA_019843815.1 Montemys delectorum | reverse complement strand
ATTTAAGGAGGGTGAGTTTGGTAATCTGGAGGTGATCCAGGAAATCCCCGGGGACTTCAGGGACTTCAAGGACTTCGAATCCCTCCCCAGGGCAGCCCTACTTGTCATGGAGTTTAGCCACTTTCTAGGGTCTTTTGTATCTCTAGAAGGCTGTCAGAACAAGCCTGAAGCAAAGTTTTGTAGTGCTCCTTTAAACCACACTCTGGAGCTGTGTCTCTTGCTCCTTGCTCCTTGCTCCTTGCTCCAGGGCTCAGACAGTGACCTCTGGTCCACAGTTTCCCTTCAGCCTTTGATCTGTTCCTTTCAACTGCCGGTGCCTCGATACCAAGAAGGCTGTTGCTGCTCCAGCTTCCCTTGCTCCACAGCTCTCTCCCGGGAGATGCTGTACAAGCCACATAGCACCTATTGGCATGTCTCACATCCTCGCCCATCCCTGAACCAATCACCATAGCCAGAGAAATGTGATGCTCTGACTGGTTATGTCTGAGTCCCATGTTAGCTTCTGGAGCCAGGATAGGAACTGTCTCCTGGAGCAGGGAGGATGAGTCCCAGAAGAAAGTAGAGTCGTGGGATAAGGAAGCGGGCAGGGACAGAGCATAGCCACCGACTTCCAGGACAGAATCACAAGTCAAGAAAGACCAAAGCCCATGAACACGCATGTGCCTGCCCACTGCTTCTGAACCTGGGTAGATCATTGACATATTCCCCTCCTCCCCTAACTGTCTGACCTGATCCTTGGTCGCAATCTGAATTTAAACCTCAGCTCAGTCCGTCGGAATGGAGCTGACAATTAGTGATTTAGACCCAGAAGTGAAATTTCCAAGAGGCATTTAATTTAGACTTTAATTGCCATGATTTCCAGTGGCCTTGCAGGTAGTAATTGTTTAAAGACACTTAATGAAACTTAATCAGTCCATTACAACACACTACCGGCCTGGGACGATCTGTTGACGCCGCTGTCACATGCTGTGGGCACCTGCTTTTGTAAGGTGCAGATGCATACGGGCATACTGCTTCGAGTGAAGCTGCCAGCCTTACTGCTCTTTCTGGAAAGCCACCACAAGTATTTGGGAGTCTGAGCTCTGAGGGGAGCTCTGGCCCCTGTGTCCCTTTCCCCAGGATTCCATAGGAGGATGTCAGCATCCCTGTCCTATGCCCTTATTGTATAGTTTCCTTGATGACAAGGTCAGAGGGTGAGGCTGTAGCCAGGCTCACCCAGGCAGCATGCATCATCTTTTTTTTTTTTTTTTAATGTTTTCTTTTCTTTTTTTCTTTTCTCTGCATTGATGCTTTGCCTGCACGTATGTCTGTGTGAGGGTGTTGGATCCCCTGGAATTGGCATTACAGGCGTGTGAGCCTGTGTATTATCTCTCATGTGTCTGCAGCACCCCCTTTCCTCTCACCCTGTCCCCACCCCAGGCTGCTTTCTCCTTCAGGTGTTGTGGTGATGATGGGTGTTTACCTCCGAGTTGCTGGTGGCAACACACACGCCACCCATTACACACAAAATGAGTAGAGACTGGGTAGCCATGGGGCTCTCTGGAGGCTGAGACAGGTGAGGTGTCTGTGTGGTGCTGGCCTGGGGCCCACAGCCCATGTTGCCTATTACTGTTCTTATTAGATCTGCAACATTCATTATTTTAGCTCTAATGATGCAGAGGCGCTCTGCCAAGTTCTGCGTGTGTGTGAAGACGAGCTCACATCTTTGCCCATGGGGAGACAAATGAATGAGCAAGTGCCGCTGTGCACTGTCCACTTGTGCTGCGCATTCAAAAAAGACAGAGCGGTCTCTTAGGACACCTCCGGGATGTGTTAGGGGTGCGGACAGTGGGCGTCACGGGGCTCTGAGAGCGCAGGGAGGGCTTCCTGGGAATGTACTGAGACTGCCCTGCCTGGAGAAGAGTAGCGGGAAAGGTGGGGCCACCTCTCTGTAAACAGCAGGGCTGCACAGCCATAAAAGTATCTCCTGCAGGAGGACCCGACTGAGGACTGCCTGAGAGACCAAGGAAGGATTGCTGGTGCAGACAATGCCAGCCAATCAGGAACTGCTGTTTAGAAGAGATGCTTTCTTGGGGCCAATGGGGCGAGGGTGGAGGGGATTAAAGGAGCTTGCAACAGTGTTCAGACAAACTTGCTGCCATGTTTCTCACCTGCTCCCAGTCTGTGTTGTTGACTCTACGCCATCTCACCTCCAATCCCCAAGGGCAGGTGGGGTGGGCAGTGAGGAGTCCTGGTAACAGAGCAGCTACTTTCTACCCTGCTCCCTTTGGGAACATTATTAGGACAGTATTAGGTTGCAGTCCGAGCCTGCTTGGGCTTGGGTTTAAGAAGAGACCATGCCTCGCTAACGGGAACAGTGGAACACGAACAGTGGAATGCTCCTACTCACTTTGCAGTCGTCCAGATTGTTACAATGTTGCCACCCAATGTGTTGCTGGGTAGCAGTGCTCGCTTTGTGTACCCACCTAGGTGTGGGGCCTGCATTCCCCATGGCTTTGTGTATCCACCTTTCCCTGTGAAAGGAGACAGTGGGTAGATTCTTGCAGTCTGGGACAGACCAGTGAGGAGAACTGTACTGGCCTCCTGGGGGCCTCTTCTTGCTGTAGGCTGTGACTCCCCATCCAAGCAGCTAAGGTCATGAGGTCACTTGAGTCAGGAACATTATCCCCATCTTGTTGACTTCTCTGTGTTAAAGGGGCTTATGTCTTGGCTGTTCCCCCATGTTTTATATTTTTTATGAGGTTTATTTCACTAAGAGGGTGTCCATGCCTGTGCCTGTGTGCCTGTGTGTCTGTGTGCCTGTGCCTGTGTGCTTGTGTGTGTGTGTCCCACTTATTTATTAGAATATGAGACTGTCAACAAAGATGTTCTCACCAGGAGCAAGACTCCAGGGGTTCTAAGAAACAAATCTTCTCTCCTACCAACCTCAGTGCAGCCACTGAACACTGAGCCCGGGGGCCCAGGCTACGGGGAGGAGCTTGGTCTCTCCCCCAGCCAAGGGCACACACACACTGCAGGCAAAGCACTGCATTTCCAGGCAAACTCCTGTTTCTCTCCACCACAGATTCCCTGGAGCCTTGTTTTGGAGACCCCCAAGAACAGATATGAGTGCTTCTGACCAGCAACCTATGCAGGCCAGCCAGTGGCTGCCCCTGCTGAGAGGGCTGTGAGGCCCAAGCACACCCCCCTCCCTGCTGTGCCCATGGAGCCCAGTGCTTGGCTGATGTCCTTATCTGCTGATCTTTTTTGAAGCTGTATCAGATTTATTTTGTGCCCTGGTGGTGGCTAGTGACCGCAGCCCGACTGGTGGCAGCATCCGCTGTCAGGACAGGCATTGTGGTGCCCCCAGAGGAAAGTTCGACAGATGAGGAGTTTTGTCTGGTAGCCCCCTCAGCCATGGCAGCAGCAGCAGGGTTTGGGGCCTCTTATCCTTGCAATGGTCGGCCTGCTCCCCATGCCCATTCATTCCCACAATGCACTGGGCTTCCCAGGGGCCTCCTGCTGCCCCCAATTGCTGAGCCGCAAAGGCAGCTTCGGACTCTTTCTGTAACTTTTCTTGCACTTGAGCTGGGCTCCTGGGAGCCACTGGCCAGTCTCCAGGTGGAGCAGGAACAGATGCAGAGCCCGTATTAACGATCTCAGAATTATTTCTTGGCCAAGGAGGCTGGGGACAGAGTGTGCCGCCAGAGCAATCCAGGCTGGCTAATTGGGCAATTTAAAACTTAGAGTTTTAGAGTCTGGCAGCTCTGCTCCCCCTGACACCAGACCAGGATGGTGTAAGATATGGACATGTGTTGTCATGGTCCTTTAGGGAGCCGCAATGGTCCCAGGTCTGCAGTACCTGTCTCCATGGCAACCGTGGACACAGTCTTCTCCTCTTTGGGTCTCTCTATCACAGAAAGAGGTTGAGGGTTGGGATGTCTCAGATTTGGTTCATAAATAAGTTTCCCCAGGCTCTCTTGTCTTTCCTTTCTTTCCTTTCGTCTCAGGAGACGTGGCTTATCTGTCAGGCTTGCCTTGGGGACTTTTTGCTACAGAGGACATGTACAGAGACTCCCCACCCTTCTGGGAAGAGAAGCACCTGCTGGACTTCTGAATTAGTTAAGGTTCTCTGGGGGAACAAAACAAGTAGAAGGGATATTTTATGGAAGGGGTTTTGTTAGATTTCTCAGGCCATCTGCCCACTGGAGAGGCGGAGGAACCTTGAACTGCTCAGTCTACAAAGTCAGATGCCTCTGCGGTCCCAGTGTGGCTCAGAGGGCCTGAGGACCCTTGGGGAGGGTGGTCTTCAGTTCCTGTTGTGGAAAGCCTGTGTTCTGGACTCAGTGAAGTACAGAGATAGCAGAAGCCACAACAAAACAGGCATGCTCGAAGAAGCAAAGGCAGGCAGGCAGTGCCGTTTTGCCCTTTGACCTCGTCACCATCGAGTTTGGGCTGCCTTCAGAGGCGCTGCGCTCTGGGAGAGGGTCTCTTCCCTCAGTTAAACCTTCCTGGGATATGCCCTTACAGACCTGCCTGGAAGTTAACTGGTCCCACATCAAGTTCACAACTAAGATTTACTATCACAGCTTCTCATTGGATGATGGAATGTAGGTCCTGGGGTTCCTGGGGGAGGTGTGGGGGGAGGGGCTCTTTGCTCCTGTGAGGGCGCCTGGTGGCTTTAGGACTCTCAGGGTGGGTTTTGATAGAGACTGGGTATGAGCCAAGTGTTGCATTTTCCTTTTGTACTCTAGTGGTTTGGCACTCTATGGTGTGTGTGTGTGTGTGTGTGTGTGTGTGTGTGTGTGTGTGTGTGTAGGGTGTGGGGAGAGCCTCTCACACACAAATGGCCAGTTTGCTGATACACTCAAGTATCTTCCTTGTTGGGCTCTCATACCCAGGTCATCCTCCTGTCCAGATCTCCCCAGGACCAGGGACAGCCAGGGTCAGTTCTCTCTTCCAGACCTGGGTCGTGGCATTTCCAGGTTTAAACTCTGAAGGTGGTAGGTACTTGTAGCTGGTAAGAAGGACCAAAGAAAGGTGCTGGGATTGAGGTCTCCAGGGAGATTGAGAAGGGGCGGGCCGGGCTGGCTCTCCTGACCTGGCCTTTTGAGGGTGGCCATAGCTGCGTACACTTCTCAGCAACATTTGTGGGAAAAGATGAGAGAGAATACAAACCTGCGGCCTCATTTCCATGGCCCAGCGGCGTTCTGCTTCCAGCCTCGTTGGAATTCAGGGTATGTCACACAGGCTGTCTCCTGGTGGTGCTGCTGTGTGTGGGACCCCGTCTAAGACATCGGTCTCTTTTTAGCTGACCTTTTCGCTTTGAAATTGCCTGTCACAGAGCATGTTATACCCAGAGGTCAGGACAGGACTTTATTTCATTCTTGTGTTGGGGAAAAAAAATCAAACAAACAAAACAAATCTTCTACAACCCTTAGGGCCTCAGCTCCAGTGCACCTGCGGAGCTCCTGGGACAGGCCTTCTGGCCTTAGCAGAAGAAAATCCTGGGGTTCCTGTCATCTTTGGAAGTGTGTGGGGACAGCCCATATCTTCAGGGAAGCCCCCTCCTCTTTTGAGGACAGGAGACTTGACGAGAGGGTCTTCCTGGGGGTCTTGTCTGATGGAGAGGGGTGAGGAAGCTCCAGGCAGACCCAGGAGAAAACACATTTGTTCTGTGGAAGAATGCTCTCCCCACTGGGGTTTGTAAGCAAGACTTTCGCCCCAGAGGGTTCCGAAGCAGCAGATAGACGACATCACTGGGAGATCCAAGACTTGCAAAGCTCATGAGTTGACACGATCCTTGCCAGTTAAGCGGTGTGGTGTGTATCAACAGAGCTGAGGAGTGATTTGCTTCCAGGATCGCAAATGGTTTTAGCTGGATCAGGCCCCCAGGGTGGGGTCTCTGATGGATGGTGTGGGTTACACTCCACACCAGAGACTCTGGGGTGGCATGGTGAGTGTAGCAAGATATGGCCTGCCTCTGCTCCCAGTGGAGTCTACTTGGAGGAATGGTGAGGGCTTCTTGCACACAAGCTTCTGCAGGGTCAGTGGTAGCTCCAAGGACTCTCAGGGTGGATTTCACAGAGCCTGTGTAAAAATCATGTCTTGATTTTCTGTCTGTATTCTGGTGTTTTGGCATCTGGTCTGTGGTTGGAGGGTGGACACCCCGTCTAGCCAGGTGATCCTTAGAAAGGCAAACTGACTGGGGAGAACTCCCCAAATGCAAATGTTCAATCTAGAGTCACTCCCAAGCTCCTCTGATGTCTTAGTTAGGGTTTTACTGCTGTGAGCAGACACCATGACCAAGGCAACTCTTATAAGGACAACATTTAACTGGGGCTGGCTTACAAGTTCAGAGGTTCAGTCCATTATCATCAAGGCGGGAACATGGCAGCATCCAGGCAGGCATGGTGCAGGAGGAGCTGGGAGTTCCACATCTTCATCTGAAGGCAGCTAGTGGAAGACTGGCGTCCAGGCAGCTAGGATGAGGGTCCTAAGCCCACAGTGACACACCTGCTCCAACAAGGCTAAACCTCCAAATAGAGCCACTCCCTGGGCCAAGTATATGCAAACCATGACATCTGGTATTATCTCGCAACAGGTCGTATTCCTACTCAACTCTCCTTAGGCACAGGAAAGCCAAGAGCAGCTCTGCTCCAGAGCCTGCCCTCTGCCTGCCCACCCTTCCCTGTGGGAACTGTAACAGGAGTGAGCCTGCTCTACTACCTGCTGGCTCTACTCCCACTTCTAAGTTCTGAAAACCCAATAAATGTCTTTGTCAATCACTGTCCGAGTCACTGTCCTGTCGCAGTAAAGAGACACATGTGAAGAGACACGTGACTAAGGCAGCTTGCAGAAGGAAGTGTTTAACTGGGCTTTACTTGAAGTTTCAGAGGGTGGAGCCATTCTCTTCAAGTTGGGGAGCATGGTGGCATGCAGGCAGGCATGTCACTGGAGCAGCAGCTGAGAGCATGTATGTGATTCACAAACAGGACACACACACACATATACACACACCACACATATACACACACATAATATAGACAGACACACATAGACACATATAGACACACACTCACACACTTACATACACATACACACATATACACACACAGACACACACATACACACATACACACACACCACACATATACACACAGACACACATGTATACACACATATGCATATACATATACACATACAGACACACACACCACACATATACACATACATAATACAGACAGACACACATAGACACACAGACACACACACACTCACACACTTACATACACATACACACATATATACACACAGACACACACATACACACATACACACATGTACACATATACATACACACATACACTCACATACACACACATACACACACATATACACACATACACACATATACACACACATACCACATACACACACACATATACACATACACACAGACATACACACATACACACACACACACACACACACACTCACACACACGAAGAGGGAGAGAGAAGGGGGGGGGACTGGGCTTGGTATGGGATGTCAAACCCTCAAAACCCACCCCCAGCGACACACCTCCTCCAGCAGGGCCACGTCTCCTAACCCTTCTCAAACAGTTCCCCCAGCTGAGAGCCAAACGTTCAAATACAGGACTCTCTGGGGCCATTCTTATTCAAACAGAATAAGCAAGTCCTGGGTGCCCCTGACACCCAGACACCACCTTCTATGGACACCCCGCCCACCAGCCTCTCCCATCCCTAGTCAACACCAGGTCAGGCTGTGCTGAGGGTCCTGAGGGTATGAACCAGGAACAATTGCTGCAGACTGGCCTACAGGCCAGTCTTGACGGAGACCTTCTCTTCTCAGGTCTATCTTGGTTTGTGTTTGTGTCAAGCTGACAACTTTGTGCCTTGACCAAGGTCCGTCTCCACCACGCCTCCAGTATGGTGTTTAGCTACTGAAAGTTGTACTTTTTTAGGGTTGTCACTGAGGACAACGTAAACGTAGTGCATGAGGAGAGCGCCAAGGAGAATCCAGGGAACAGCACAAGAAGTCACATGAGAGAGAGACCGCCACCTTCAGAAGGCTCAGCCCTTCACCATGGACAGACGAAGCTGCCTGTGAGCATCCCTGGAGACTGGACCGGGCATCACAGCCTCTGGGATTAGCTCAACTCCCTCAGTGAGAGTAGAGCAGTAGCCCAGGGTATTCAACACCTTCTCTTTTTCCCACTGGAGTCCTCCTCCTCCAAGTCATGCAGCTGAGCGTCCTGGAGGCCCAGCTGCTGATCAAACAGCTTCCACCAAAGACGAGGGAATCACCACAAACATGAGTATAGGAGCCCGCCTCTGGGTGCTGCTGACGCCTGTATATTCCTGGGTCCCTGGCCCCGCCCATCCACTTCCTCCCTGGTCCATGACAGGGGGAGGGGAAGGGAGAGGGGGAGGGGCGGCTGCCAGCGAGCCCTTCCTGAGCTTAGCCAGGACTCAGATGGCAGGCAGATGGGAGTGTGGGGGACAGCATTGCCAGGTAGAACAGTGACATTTTCCAGTGTCAGCCACAGGGAGGAAGTAAGCAGCAAGCTGGTGGCGTGTGGAGGCTACCTTGCTCTCAACCTGCCATATCAGTCTTTGAGGGCCTTATCAGTGTCTATTCATGGCTTGTGGTACCAGTGTGAGCCCTTAGACCCCAGGCTCTCCATACTAAGCTGCTCCAGGGATTTGTTTGGCACAAGTCTGTCTTGCTTACTCTCTGACTATGACTCAGTTTCCCCATCTATGAGAGGGGAGGCTGCTCTGGGTGGCCCCCAAGGCTCTCCTGGGTGCCCCTATTTGTCTTTGTGAGAGACACCCACATTGGGGTTGTCTGTCCCTGATGTGAGACGGTGCTTCCTTGGCTGGGGACAACAAACTATTTACCCAATGATGGGTTTCTTGTCTTCCCCCATGAGTCCTGAGCACTCATGACTGGAGTGTGCGGGAGCGCCAGAGACATTTTGCTTTTATTTTCTTTCTTCTGGAAGTTCAATACTCTCGGAATCACCTCGGCATGGTAATGCTATTTTCCTGGCAGGAATGCATTTATTGGAGCTGTCAGTCATCCTGGGCCACTCCATCTCAGCTCTGCAGCAGGCCCGACCGAGCGGCACGGCCGCCTGTAATTTACTGGTTGATAGACCCAAATCACTGCGCAGACCTTGCCGGTGGCACAAGTTAAGGACAAGCTGTCTGCAAATTGGTTGCCAAACAGGTTCATGGCCCTAAGTGACTGAATTTTCTCTCCCGGCTAATTTCCCTCTATGGGCTGGCTGGTGGCTCTCCAGGGTCGTTCTTTCGGACCACGGGGCCTTGGGGAGTGACTCTTAGCTGCCATATTTGCTTGAAAGTCAGAAGCCAGGTCTCCTTTGGAGAGGGAGGCTGGAGCTAGAAGTTACAACCCAGCTCCTAAGCAGAGCAGGTGGCAGAAAGAGCACAGGTCAGAGATCCAGGTAACCTGAGCTAGAGTTCTGGTAAGCCACTCACTAATGCTGGCAGATGGACCACGACATTAGGGGCATCAGGTCCCCAACAGATGTACGTGGACTCTCTAGATGTGGCGGTGGTAGGTGGATCACATTCCACTGGAGGTACTGGGTACCCAGCATTGGTTCTCTGTCAGGAGTGTGTGTGGGGGGGGGCTTCAGCAGGTGTGCCACTCCCTTGCAGTAGCATTGGGTCCCCAGCAGGGGCGCTGTGCCCCCATTAGTGTGTCAGGTGCTGAGTAGCGGGACAGTGGGTAGGTAGATTCCCCTCAGCAGTAACATGCAGTCTCCTGTGTCACCAGCCAGTAGGGCCCTTGGGACAGTCTGCTCTTGTCTCCATAGCTCATTTTGTCCAGAGTCATCCACAGTTTGCTGTAGCTTTGTTGCTCACTGTGCAGTTTGAATGAGATGTTCCCAGTAGTCTCTGGCATTGAGAACATAGTCCCCAGGGGTGGCACTGTTTGAGAGGTTTAAGAGGTGTGGCCTTGTTAGTGGAAACACACTCCACTGGAGGAGATCTCTGCGTGTTTAAACACTCACAGCAGTTTGAGATCACTTCTCTGGGTTTCTTGCTGTGCTTCGAGATGTGAGCTCCCACCCACTGCATCTGCTCTGCCATGGTGGACTCTCATCCCTCAGGAACCATAAACCCAAATAATAAATTTATAAATTTATTTATTAATGAGTGTTATTATGCACAGATTTATCACAGCCACAGAGAAGTAGTTAAAACACCTGCAATCTTGGAGTTTTAGCTGTGCAGTGGCGGCCGTGTGTGGTGGCTGGCCGTGTGCGGTGGCGGGCCATGTCAACCCCTGAGTACAGGAGTTTTTCTTTGCTCTGAGTCCTGGACCACAGCTGTGATAGTCTTCTGTCTCCCTGGGAGACGCGCTTGCCTCTGCTCTCTACTCCATCCAACAGTGAACCCAGTGAGAATCACCCAGAGAAAACAGGAGTCAGGCTGAGACAAGCTGCCTCTGAATGGAAGGAAGAGCTGTTCTGTTTAAAACACCCTGGGGCCGGGCAGTGGTGGCGCACGCCTTTAATCCCAGCACTCGGGAGGCAGAGGCAGGCAGATTTCTGAGTTCGAGGCCAGCCTGGTCTACAGAGTGAGTTCCAGGACAACCAGGGCTACACAGAGAAACCCTGTCTTGAAAGACAAACAAACAAACTAACTAACTAACAAAAAACAACAACAAAAACAAACCACCCTGGGCCTTGTGCAAAGGAGCATGGCCATGGGCTTTTATTTATTTTTATTTTTTATTTTTTAAATTTTCTTCTCACTCATGTGTTGTTCAAGTCAACTTGCCAGATATCAGAGGCAGCGTTTTGCCCACTTTCTTCTTCCCTTCCTCTTCCTTTCTCCTCATGAGCACACCCCTGTAGTGTGGAGACCTCCTCAACATGGTGGCCCCTCTACACAGAACAGTAAGGACTGATGGGGCATTCTCAAAGTCAGTGCCAGGGTTGGGAGCAGTGGGGACACAGCCTCAGTGGTCAGAGGGAGGAACAAGGAACCATTGCATCAGACAGAACAGGGGCCTGTGTGCTTCCTGTCAGCTCCCTGAGTCTGCCCACAGCACACCTTCCCCTGGTCTCCTCGCCGCACCTCTTTAGGCAATGCCAGGCAGATACATAGGCGGCAAAGGCTCTGGGTTCCCTGTTCTCAGAGCCCACCCTGAGGTGGAAACTTAAGGGTTCTTTGGAAAGTCAGCTGTGTCCGATGGTATTTTGCTGGGGCAAACACTCGAAGATGTGTTTTCCTGAAGAAGACACAGTAAAAAGATGTTTTTGCTGAAGCAGACATGTGAAGGAACATTTCGCTGAGGCAGACACAGGAGAGAGGATGTTCTGCTAAAGCAAGCATGTGAAAGGACACGTGATGAAGGATTCTTCACTAACAACACGCATGTATTGGCTCCCCTTACACTGCATAGTTAAGTTGCGTTTGTCAGGACTCCATGGAGAGAGACATACCAAAAAGCTTCTGGTGGTGTGCTGGCAGCTTCTTGCCGCTTCTGTAGATTCAGGCAGACTGGCAGGGTGATGTCAGCTGAGACAGACCGGTGGAGGACGCGGGATGTTTGGAGGGAGTATGAAGAGGACTCCACAGAGAGTGACAGGGGCTTGGCTTAGCTTGCTTGTAGAGCTAGCTAGCTGTGCTTCTTGATCTCCCCCTTGCTGAGAGAGATGCAGTCAACAACTTTTCCTGGCCTCCCTGCTGGTGTTGGTTGCTCCTGCTGATTCACCTGAGGTCTGGCTGTCATTGCTGCTCATGCCACCGCTGCTGATTCCTGTTTGCTATCCCGACTCTACTGAACTGGACTGCTGGTGTATCTGTGAAGTATTTGGGAGTGGATCGAGCTGCCGCTGCTGACCTGTAAACTGAACTGCCGATTTCCAGACAACGCAGAGGGGAGTTGCTCCAAAGAATCTAAACAGATACACTTCCCCTGTATCCTAATAACCATTCTTTCCCACTACCCCTGGTGGGTGGTGGGCTAGAGGGGAGGTTAAAGCATTTAAGAGCCATCATTAAAAGTAGACATTGAAAGAAATTAAAGTTACACCATGCAGTAAAATCACAGGAGGGGGGTTCCTTCCTGTCCCACAACACCCAGAGGAAGCTCCACTCCCAGGCGCTCTAACAAGCACAGGATCAGAGGTGAGGAGGACACAACATCTGTCCCAATACCGGGAGTAACTGGGACCAGCAGGACACAGGAACTCTGCCAGCCCAGTGGCTCAGGTTGCTTCCGGTCTGTTTGGGCCGGCCGGTGCCCTGAGCAGATATTGGGCACAAACTCTGCAGTCATTCCCAAAACACCCAGAGGAAGCTCCACTCCCAGGTACTCTAACAAGCCCAGGGTCACAGGATCCCAGAATCACAGGATC